>JABASH010000013.1:0-96281 GCA_019776445.1 Tomocerus maximus
AATAGTAAAAGTTATAAATACTAATAAAAAATTATCAATGTTATTGTAATAAAATCAAAACTGCTCCTATGGACTAACGACGATTGGTCTTATTGCCCTGGATTAGGAGCAATACTCCTATGGTCTGGACATTAGTAGTTCTCATGGCCTGACTGCTCATCGAGACTGTCACACGTGTATGTATTCAGTTTCCTTTTTCACTTGCCGACGCAGTTCTTACTTGTTAGCTTTTCATATCATATTCAAAGGTTAAGTAGGAGCATTTAAAGTTTTATCATTCGCTCAATAGTGCCTGCACTCATAAACAACACTAATAATATGAACTTGAATAACTTAAGACGAAACTTTTATCCATCCAATATAGTAGTCGAGTGTTTGAGTGAGCTGTTTTAGGTAAAGCTTTAGTTGTGAACGATAACCCGAGGGGTTATTTATTATTTTTCTCAGTGTAATGTTGATATGAGTAAATGAAGAGAAGCTTAAGAATTAGGGCCGTCATACAGGAAATTTTCAACGTTTTATTACCGAAATTACACTCATTCAACAACAAACTCATGCAAACTGAAAATGCACCAAAATGGGCTTAGGTATCTACTGTGATGTAGTTACATTTACTCGGGTAGTAAAGTAAAAGTAGTATATGCCTAATTGCAGCATGAGCACCTATAATACCTCTATGGGTTGTAAATAAGTTAGTTTAGTGATGTGTACACTGCACGGGACTACTACTGCCTGCCTAGTACTGTTGTAATACTTTATTACGATATGACAGGCACAGAGAGAGTTCCCTTGAACTATCTAAGCACTTAAACAACTCGGACGTAAATATAAAAGCCCAAACTCGAACTTCTAGTACTTACCTCTCAACCCGAGTTATAAAACGATTAAAAACTTTCCTAGTTGAGATTTGCTTTATGTTATGCATTAGCCGGGTGTATACAGATAATAAAGTCAAGTCTAACGCTGTAGGTGTATGTGTATTGTATTATTCTATCCTCCTATTGCCCATAACATTCAATGTATAACCATTTTGTACTTAGTCTTCGTTATGCCCGACAATATACTTTATGTGTGTATATAAAATTTAAGGAACCTGAGCTGAGTGAGGACACTTCATATCATACATACCTAGTACATATCACCAGAAGTACGTATTAGCTATAATTTATTTTATTTTGTATTACTCGCCCGGCTCCTGCGAGCTTCCTAATGTATCTGCCTTGGCAAGACACACTGCTGTTTCGAGCAAACGAATATCTTTCCTTTACACAACATATTAGAGACTCTGAATATCATATAGCTGATCGTCATGATTAATTCAATCCTTTTCTTTGCTTACTTTACCATTAACCTTTTTAGCAGAACTAGCCCATCTCGGTTATACTACTAGGGGATAGCAGTTAACTTTAAGTACACATCTTTAAACCATAGACTGTTCTACCGAGTAGTTGAGTTGAGTTTCCTTTGAAAACAGTTTATCGGTTTGAAAGACTTGGCTAATAATATTAATAAAGTTTATGCTAAGCAACTTGTTAAGTAAACTTTATAGTTTAGTGTCCTGGTAGGAGTCTGTCTGATTGTGAGTGTACTTTTCGAGACGCCACCCTGTCATTATTATTGCCGGGTAATTCTACTACATACACCTTATTAACTTTCATTGCTATCTGTTAACTACATGAGTATTAAATTATTCTGCACAGAGCTTCTTCTTCTCCTCTATCACATCCATTACTAGTCTTTTCTTCTCTAAGAGCCTTTACGAATTCCTACACATTAATTCAAGATTAGCCTTTGCTACTTACATTATCACTCTGACTGTTTTATTCCTGAATATCATACTGATTTACCTACAAGAGCCTTTCAGAATGCATGAGTTACTTCCCATGATCAAGCATTTTAAGAGACTCTATGAGGAAATTATTATATTATCAACATAACAGTATTGGATAATAAGCCACAACTCTGACTTGACTAAAGTAACTTGACTAAACTCCGTAATAAGGATCTCTATAATATATTGAATAATTGGTTCCTGACGCGGAAAGTTCCTATGAAAGTTCGTGATTTTCGACAAACGTTGTATTTCTCACTTTTCATTGTGCTAGCTATATTTAAAGAGATTCTTCTATAGCTCATTACATTCAGAAAAGACACGCTGTGGTTTCCCTAATGAAAAGAAGGTAAAGGTTCTTTAACTCTTCATGGCACAACACACCATTACGCCAAAGAAAACACTCTGTGCGTTACCCACATTTACAGTACACACTACACACAGTCATAATATATTTATTACGACAGCAAACGCACATTGTACTACAAAAAAGGCAAGTCATAAGATGTCTAACGTTACTATGTGTTAATTTGCAAATAGCCAAGTGATGAATTGGTCAGTGGCCCAATTAGATTACCTTTGCATCTGTATTTTGTAAGAATGATATTAAAATTAGATGATCGATTGGTACAAAAAACATTCAATGAATTCCAAGAAATACTTAGGTTGTAAGTACTATTACAGATAAGATTGCTTTAAAAACAGATATTTTCTCATAGAGAATGTTACAGTCGATTGCATTGGCATACGAGCCGTGAGTGAAAAAAGACAGACACCATTCAATATGTTGTCGTTAGTAAGATTGCTATGTAGTTGACTATGCGTCCATTCCGGTATTCTTTGCCAATAGCTTCCAGCACTGAAACACAAAACAAAACCCAAGAGCGAACAATATTGCCATGCGAAGGTGGAATGTAGTGTGTTCGTACGTGGACGTGAATGCATGCAACGGCACAGAACAGTCGGAACATTATCTACATTGTATACATGCATTTAGTAAGGCTGGGAATAAAATAAGGAGAAAACTTCATGAAAGATTCTTCATTGCACTTATTCCCTTCTATTGTATCTTTGCGAAGTGTCTTGGTTGTATACCTGAACTGTTTTTCAACACTACATAGCTTTGATTTGGTTTATGATGGGACATTGAACTCCGTCGGACTCAGCTCCAAATGACATAACGAGTTTGAATTCTCTTTCTTTCTACTTGTGCAGTTGCATTGCAGTAGAACACGAAGAAAACTCACTCAAACAGCCGTCTACACAAGAGATAGTAGTTGAAGTAGGCTAGGAAAAGATACCTAGTTTAGTTTGTCCATCCAAAAGTTCGTCTACTTAGTTAGCACTCCAGCTCTAACGAATTCTAACCAATAAACTCAAGTAAATATTAAACTACACTCAGGTATGTGGTCTGCTCTTGTATAAATAATATTTTCTTGGATTCCTCCTAACAAGAATAGAGAGCTACTTGAGAATACTAAAACAATATATTATTTAGGTATACATAGACAGAAACAAACTAGCACATCTCATCTAATAAGTAAGCGTAAACGTTCAAAATGACTTTTAAAGATACTAAAGATACAAACAAGTAAGGCATCCCTGCCGAAACACTGCATAAAAGGGACGGAGGAGCTACAATAAAAATTCATATTCATATTTATATTTATGCTTATGGGCTGTGCGTACATTCTGTACATACAAACTACACTAACTACAAATAAAACCTAGCTGTCTGTTGTGCCTTCTTATTTTCTTCCTGCCAGGCGTTTTATGTTCCTTCACTACTTAAACTATTCTCTACGTAACTCCTTCCAAAGAAAATCAAGGAAGCAACGTTCTGGGAAAGAATTACAAATGAAGCTCAAATCAACATCCAAAGCTACATCTTGTACCCTATGCCCACTAACACTAACTACAACATAACAGAGCGCCCCATGAATATACATATGCTACAGTTCTAGGTTACGTAAATGAATCCCTATAGGTAATGTATACGGACTCCGTTAAACCAAACCTCAAACAGTTTCCTTCAGAATCCAGGCTGTTGATGAAGATGAGAAAAAGGAACACAATACAATAGAATCCCATCAACTTCTACTATCACCATCTGAACTTTGCTGCCTCCTTTACATTCTTTCAACTGCTACTTATTATGGGTAATATGGAAGAGATTCAAATCACGATATGCTCTATACAATCTAAACCCATCGCGAATTATTATGCAGACGCTCTTTTAACTACGCCTTACATATCCAATATATCATAGCCACTAATAACATAACGTAGCTTCAGACAAACAGCACAAATACCTAAACACAATAGAGCACAAACGTCATTTCTATTGGCACGTCGTACAAATACAAATAAATAATAATGCGATGATTGCGGTTGTGGTTTTCCTTTCTCACATGATCAAACAAATAGAAGTAATCTAACGGCCTCCTCTACTTCTACAGTTCATTCCTTATGCCTAGATATGATGTCATATCATCACGAACACACAAAATACAGTAGACAATCATAAAACCATATTATCTTCTCTATCTGACTGCTCTAGTCTTCCTACTGTGAAACTAAACTCAAGTTTTAATTTCAAACATCAAATGATTACTTCCTTTTACATGTAATGCTAGTTCTTTCTGCTATTACTTCATTTGTTAATACAATCGTTTATTAATAACACGAGAAACACTCATAATAAACCACTGATTTATTTTGGTATTGATCAATTTAATAATTTTGAACAAAACATTTTCCCCGATACATATTACTAGATGAATTGAAGATATTTTCAGTATTTGAATCCTTAAAATTGCTGCAATGGCATGGAGAGGTTGGAAAATACCTACATTCAATTTATTTTTGCACTAAAAAACAGAAAATTGAAAAAGGTAAATATTTGCACGCGATGATTCTCACACAACAGGGTAATGCTGCATATGACTCTTCGTGTGTTATTTTGATGAAGTCATCGAGTATGTATTTATCTAACCTGTCTAGTCAACTCTCCCACTTGAGTGTATTTAGAGAAAATGATAAAGCGGAGAAAATTCGAGTCATTTTGTACACGTAATGAATGCATAATGGCGAGAGGCAGTAAAATGCATTTATTTTATCAGTATCTCTACGGCATTAGATATTATAATCACAATAATAAGCTGCGGAAAGATGAGTGCAGAGTAGTGTGCAGTCGAATAAGTGGTTATATACCTGGAAGCATAATTTGTTCATGTCAAAACAATAGAGTATAGATAGGGCTATGGAATCCCCCAGAGAGATTAACCGAAATGCCCGGTAGCCTCAGGTGTTTTATTATAACATAGTTCATACATTATGTAAACGAAATAGGCAATAGAGATAGAAAAGGAGTTGGATGAAGATGCATGTTGATGTTAGTGAAGCTACAAATAGAGTCTCCATAACACAGTATACGAAGAAACATCACATTAGATGGGGAATGGAAATTCAGATAGATCAGATCAGACAGCCATGGGGTAGAGGTAGAGCCGGAGTGAAGTCAGTGAGCAAAGGCAACCACAAAGTAGTTCTATATGTGAAATGTACTACTTATAATATTAGAATATGAGAGGGAGAGAGCTGGAATGAAATTTTCCATTTTGATAGGAAACTAAGATTAGCCCACCTATAATAATTCAAATTTCATTTTGAGTGGAGAGGATGAGCAGGAAAGCGAGGCAGAGCAGAAATAGTAGTCTGGTAGCACTAACAGTAAACCTGGCAAAGGTTACGTTATGATATTATTCAAATTGAAGCATATATCCCATCCAGACCATTTATTCTGTTTAAAGGAAAAAATATGAGAACTACTTCGTTTATTTTTGACTTGACTACTTAGGCTGTTTTGACTCCCTATAAAATAACTCTTTGTCTAGAGAACTTGTGCTAAGCTTAGCTAAGCCACAAGGCAAGAGCGGAGCCAAGAACTAAGAATGAATAGTTATGTTTATGTACCTTTCTGTATTCACAATTATACGAGGTACCTGGACAGAGTCTTACAAAGTTACTTGTGTGTGTAATAATCATGTAAATAATGCGTGTGGGTTAATAAGTACAGATGCCTGCTACATAGTTTTAAAGTTTGAACCTTTATTTAACTGTGTAATAATGTGTAGTAGTACATTGAAGCTCACCACTGTTGGATTCCTGTTTGAACCTATAGAAAAGTACTTAAAAGTAGTAGTTAGGTAAGTACAAGTAATAAAGGAGTACCATATTTACCCGTACCCATCCACATCCACACACAGGAGTAGTGAGTAGTAGAAAGTAGTATGCACCAAACGAAAAGCTAATCATAACCCTTTAATATGTATAATATCCAAGAGAGAAAAACTAAAGTTGAATTAGAAAAAAGTCACCTTTTGATCAAAGTTGAAGCAAGTAGCCCTCAACATTTGTGTAAGCACTTAGCTTACTCATTCAATATCATTACCAAGATAAAACCAAGCCCAGATTCAAGTTTACCCTTGTCTGACCATAGGTACCTGTGCATAGACATTTCTACTTATTTACTACAGATGCTCCCTATATTATACGTGTGCATGCATCTATCTAGAAAATAATAGAAAACTCATCTTCTTCTCTACAACTTTTAATCTAACTTTGAATTCAAGTTCATTGCGAGGAGGAAATTAATGGAGACTTATAATCTGAGAACATTATGAGACCAATAACTGGTTCCGTATAAAAAGACTCTAAGAACAAATCAACTTTTAGACCAATTTCAATACATACACAATAAACCTTTCAATTATGGCTGCAATTCATTATTTCTACCATGCTACACACATACATACGAACCTTTTGAACTGGCCAACCTTAGCCCAACGAATACACAAGCAGGTATGCGGGAATGTTGTACTAAAATGCAATTTAACAGCAAAGAACAACATCTTATACATACTAAAAGCTCAAATAAGTATGCCTCATTTATGTTTCACATAATAGGCCAGATAATTGGACAACAACCCTCTTATTGCAATTCTACTTTATTCTTTCCTCCTTATAAGTGTATACTTATCAAAGTTACCGTGCCAAGCCACGAAATTAATGTACCTACCTAAGAACGAGAAAAGTATGGTAGTAGTAGTAGTAGATGTAGTTATTACACTCGAGTGTTAACTTCAATGGGAATACACATCTAAATTGTTAATGCTACAAATTTTCATGTGTCAAGTCCATGAAAGTCATTCGAAATGGCCTAGAATTTTGTAAAAGAGCAAAAAATATTCGTTTGCACCGCAACGGCTACTCTGCAGCAACTGTCATCATCATCGTTTCCCTTCTCTCTGTCTAGAAACAACTTTTTGTCTGACAAGTGCAGTCAAGAAGACACGTCAACTTTAAATCTTTACTAGCTATCTATTTACTAGAATAGCACCACTTACATACAATTCAAGTATATAGGTCTGGA
Organism: Tomocerus maximus; assembly: GCA_019776445.1. Taxonomy (NCBI): domain Eukaryota; kingdom Metazoa; phylum Arthropoda; class Collembola; order Entomobryomorpha; family Tomoceridae; genus Tomocerus; species Tomocerus maximus. The sequence goes on from JABASH010000013.1 coordinate 7,266, forward strand.
TAAGAAAAACGATTTCCCAGGCAAGACAGGCCATAAAGACATTTCCATCTTAAATCTCTTCTTCACATTATACCTTGACCAAAAACACAACTGCAGACTGCAGGACAACAAAAGAATATGCTACCCATGCACCATATTTTCTTTCTACACTAATACCTATCTTCCTAGACTGGAACTGAAATGACGGCATGAGAATCTAGGTAAAGGTATGGATCAATTTTTATTACCTACTTATAATACTTCAGGTGCACTTTACTTTTAATCTAGTCCATAGCAGAGCTGCATTAGGCTGAGTCTAAATATTAAATCCACGCATTTGTTGGAATACAAAGGAGCCCAGGATGGGGATCTAATAATAATTATAACAAAGAAATAATGCAAGGCAAGTGCATGTTGATTTAATTTTTTCTCTAATTTCTCCAAGCGTGCATAACAGGAAAGAATTTGTCATGCTCTGCATTTATTTCTATCTGTACATTCAGCACTCCCACATGCACATGTAGTGTCTATTTAAATAGGTTGAGCGTTTTTAGGACGTAGCAATACAAAACCGTACAGGTTCACCAAAAAATTAACTACAGCCCTACTGGCCCTTATGAGTAGATATTTTTAGTATATATGTAGGTATATGAACCATATTTAATAGATTAACAATAAGTGTAGGTACAGACATTGAAGGAATATTTTGCTGGCTTAACGCTTTAAGTAGTTCTATGGCAGTGGGTAATAGGAAATAAAACAAGAGCTCTACTATAGCCGACAAATTTACCATTAGTGACTTCACTTGGTTTACTAGCCTGAGAATCTAATAAAAGAGCATGCCAAGGATATAGATTTAAATAGTGCCCTATGCATTTGATAAACTCTTCATGTGTTACCGACAATGTTATTGCAGTGTACAATTTGTATGGCTATGATTATCTTTACTGTTGTGTTGTGAGTACATGCAGTCGAAAATTACCTGTCGTTTCCACATTACACCGTGACCTGACAAAAAATTACTACCGTTCATCAAAAAATCGCCTTTTTGTCGGCTCGTCTTTCATTTTCCCATACATAAGCACAATGCCAACGGCGAGTAAGAACCATAATGAACCGCATCTTCCTATTCTCAGACTCATTACTTTGCTTTACATTATTCATTGTATTGACTAACCAAGCCAAGCCGTTTCCGAGGATTACATTGAAAAAATCAACCTCAAAAATTCAATCGCCAACTTTAGCTTTAAATTTTATCCTCACTCATGATATGGAAACAGTGTATGCTTTAATACTATTTCCTCGTGTACGTTGAGTTCGACTAATGTAAACTAAAGGTCATTCTAAATTACTTGTGAACCTGTGCTCTGTGATTTTAGTCAATTATATTTTCGACAGAGTTTAAAGCAGCTGCCGGAAAAGAGGCTGGAATGAAGCTCTTACCCTAATAATTTATACCAACGACCGTAGTCATTTTAGTCGACGCTAATGGATGGAACAGAGATACTTAGGTTCATCCGATGAGAACGCGAAAACTTTTGGAAATAATATTCATTTTGACGATAGAAGAACAGGAAACCACACATTAGGGCAGAATAGAACCAACTGACTCTATGTTCATCATATTTAAATAGATAATTTATTTGTACTAGGAACATTTTATGTGAAAACAGAAAACTGAATACTTGATGAGCGCACTCAAGCCATACTATGTAGAATCTACTAATATACATAATAAGTGTTATTGTCTTTCGACAGTGGATTCCAAATTATATTCAAGTCAAGACTAACAAGCAAAATTCAACTTTATCTATAGTAAAAGATGGTCAGAGTAGATACTCGTATTATTCTTGGTGTAGCAAAAGTACTCTAAACTATTTTCGTATAAGTAATGCTTTATTGCTTTGTTCTTGGAACGGCAATAGTGTTCATTACATTACCATAAGCTTCATTCCACCCCATTAACATTTCTTATACATATTCATAACTTGATGTACTCTACACAGATAGTTTACTAATATATGTGAAGTATGTGAACCTTTTCATAGTAATCTGGTACTGGCTTGTCAGGTATTGCTCCTGCTGCATTGCTATCAACTTTAACAACATACTCCAGAAAATGATAATTTTTCAAAACCTTTCTGTGTCGGCAATAATAATGGCTCATATTGCACTAAACTCATAAATATTAGCAGCCATTACGAAAACAATGATATATGAATATGAATTCAAACGATAATAGACTAACAATTTATATAATAAAGTAAATGTATATACCTTCTTGGTAATATTATTATAATAAATTCCATAAGAACTACTATATATCTGTAGAGATAGTATAGATGTATATAGAATGCACCAGTTTACTTTTTAGAATGTACTTACAGTCAAGACAAGTGTAATATAAATTGCTAAGTGACTGACTCACCTTGTTCTGCAGCAGCGACCCAATTCGACGAGACGGTTAAAGCGAGGAAAAAGCCACATAGGATATAAGTATAGGAGCCCATGTTGCGATGAAGTTTAATTTATTAGAGTTTTTGTGCTGGTTCAGAAATTGTCGTTGAGTTGAGCTGAGGTAGCTCAAGTCAAATCCCAGACCGGGTTACAGCCGGGCTTTTTTTGCCAAACTCCGTCGTTTGGTTGAGGAGAGGGAAGAATCCAGCCAGACCAGAGTCAATTGATTCGGTGGCACTGAGCAGAGCGTAATTGCTTTTCTTTTGTCACATACTCGTAGCTCCTCGAATCCAAATCACTCTTGAGAGAATTCTGAAACAAAAGAAGCACAAGAGGGTGTCGATTAGTCAAGTGCTTCTTCATCTCCTTTTACATTTGCACACTTTCGCACGCACTTTGTACTTCAATACCCATTCTACATGTATACACACTTATACACATAACATATCACACATTTCTTTTCTCCTCAATCCAAAATTGCACTTTTTCATTAAAAACCTCTTTGTGAACACTTCTTCAACTTAACATACATATGTACTCACTCACCCACTCATTCATTCTTTCTCCTCACTCTCTTTTCATCTCAAGAGCACACACTTCATTATACTTAGTTTTTACTCCTCTCTCATCTCCACTTTTGTTCTACTCAACACTTAAAACAGAATACTACATTTCATCCATACATATATTCTATAACATCTCGCTCGATATGTTTTCTTTCAACTTACATCATATCTTCAATGTATATCAATCTCAACTCAAGTTCAACTTTAATCATCCCCACACCAAACTTTGCCTATTGTTTTTATAATCAAGTCTGTACAGATTATTCTCACTTGTTGACTCGAGCTTTAATTCATTTTCATTCTTAATATTGCTACACATACTGATACACATAAAAATGTTATCTACCTTTATGCATTGATTCGTGTACTCCTGAGCGTATAAAATTATTAGTACCTTTCAACATGTCTTTCTTATGCAATTACAAACATATTACGTCTCCGGTGATAAAAACTAAAGCATTTTTCGCAGCTGTGCTGTGGTTTGGTTACCAATAACAAAGTAATGCATTCTTACTATACTACAGTATACTATGTTTATAAGTACTAATAGTAGTGTACTGTGTACTAGATATGCGTTTACTCACCATTTGCCAAATGCCTTTCCCTGGAGCTTTATACATAATTACCATAAATGGGTTCACACATTCACTCGTATAAAACTTATGATTATATTAGTGCAAGTACCACATACAACGCAATCCTATGCAACTGAACTGTCAATAATTATATCAAACCTGTTTAACACTTGCCAAATCGCACTAAAATGAATACAATGTTAACCAAATACTTTTATTACAAAGCTTCCAACGACGATACGAGTACTATTACTTTACACTATCATAGCCAAACCTCATCATGATAGTAATAGTCGATGAAATAATGTAACGAGCAAAAGTCAAGTCAGGTACTTTTAATTCCAGCAGAACCTAAGTGTATTTGAAACCCACATTGCAAAAGAGAGTAGTAAAAAGTATAAAAAAATATTTTCACTACTTAAGTACAAGCGATTACGACTTAAGTTTGAACTGACAATGAGTGAGCGGAGGGAGTAGATTCAAACCAATTCCATTTCCTTCAAGATTACTAAATTCCATTGAATTTCACTGTGAACTTAAGTGAACCTCTGATTTCAACTCCACTCCATTTGTACACACTCCAATCTCAATCTAGCTAAACAGAGATTATACCTCTACACAGACAGTCCACGTTATATTACTTTTACTGTTAAAGTAGATCCGCTGGATATACTCGAGAAAGTCTTAATCTAAATCTCGCTCAACTCAATAATGCAATGTTGGCTCCGAGGTTTCATAAATTGAACTGGAAAAGTGGAATCTAATGCCCAGTATAGGAATAGAAAGAAGGAAAATCATATAGAGAGAGAGGCAAAGGAAACCAAGTCAAGTTGAACTGATCTGAGTTGAACGGAACTAAGTAGGACCTGCATGCCCAAGTCCAGTGTACCCGCATAACTCTGCAAAACGGCCATGTCTCTCCAAATACAAACATACATGCATAAGCATTATTGAGGCGATGCCTTGAGATCCACTCTTCCCTCAAGTGGAAAATCTTTTGATTTGGACGGAACGGAAATCCTTAGGACAGCCCAGAGACTGGCTGTGCACTCTATCCATGGAACAGGACATATCTACTGTTTATTCTCCAGTTACTACAGAATACACGGGAAATATGGACAAGGAAAAAGTGAGAGTCTTATAGAGCATCACACCCACAGTACCATTTCCTTCACCCGTCTCAACTTGCACTAACTTCTCTCATCTTCTTCACGTTCTCCCTCCCCCAGTTCCTTATGAAATGTGAAACATGAAATGCATTCAATCTAACATTCAATTTGATTCTCCGGTTTCCGATCCTTTCCTTTTCTGTAAACGAGTACGCTTATAAACCCTACTGGATACACAGAGGCAAGTACCCAAAATATCCAATATCCCTCAGCTTGCCCAAAAGCCAAAAAATGTAGGAAGAAAGTACCTGAAGGATAAATAGAAAATAAATACAGGCACAACAACTGAAAACTACATTTCAGATCTGTCAAAGAAACCGAAGCTGTTCAGATCAGCTCTCTCAGCAGAGAACGTCGATCAGAATCTGCCTCAGTAAACAAATGCTACTTCATATTATATTTAGACATTGAGCTAGACAACTGCCCGTCACAACTATAGGTACTAATCTAATATGCAGTAAGAATAAGGCACACAATGAACTACATAAACTCATAAACCTTACATAATATAAATTTACATATCCACATTTCAAGCCACAAAAATTTCCTTTATACTGCAAGACTACGCATTTTCAACATCTCCATAGAATGTGATCTTTATGCCAGACGTAGTATAGAAATACAATTTGTGGGTCATGAGTTCACCATGTCAATTCCACCTTTTACAAACAAAACCAATAGACCAACAACTAAAGCATTCCACTAACGATAAGTAAAGTACAAACTAAACCAATTGATTCCAAGCAGCAATAACCAGTCGAGCCCATCATACCAATGAGTTTTCTTATCGTGAAGCATTACATACATCATGCATATTCTAATGTGATGCATTCTATCAATCCCCTGGAGGGAGGCAGCTACCAAAATACAGAATCTCTCTTATAATACTTACTTTCTTTCAGTTTATGTATTTTATATTGTTATGTACATTAGTGTAACGTAACGACTGAATACAAAATCAGGAGACGACAGGGAATATGTATCTTGTTCTTGCGTCGCTATTTCATCGCTATAAGCGATTTAATTTACAACTTTATATCTGATACAATATCATCTCCAACTGTTCTACCACTGCATACTGATACTTCTTTGGAATAAAAACAATTTCCATGTTCTCAGCACACAGTCTCTCCTACAGACATTCAGCTCTACACACACCAATGACAGTCAGACATTGATCGAGACGTAATCAAAAGAAACGGATTTCAATTGATTTCTCCTACACATGACTCTAATAGGAAGCAATTCAAGATTTATACTATCCTTCTTTAGTTATATATTACACTCATCCTATCTGCACATGTACTCACACCACTGGGTGATGTACAAAGTACAAATCTTCGATACACACTATATATCAACTATGTACACACTCCTTTTAGACGTGTACAAACTATTACATATGCACAAAGAGTAAAAGAAGCTGCGTCTTACATGTATTATAAGGAGCAGTAAATCCTAAATGAATACCCACGTACTTTATTTGTACAAATATAATTTTCCCAACATGCGATATTGAATATACAGAATACAATGGTATACATCCAGCATGTTGCTTTGAATAGCGCAATACGTAATACTGTCTATGGCAAAGAACAATATGATATTATTAGACATTTGTACAGTATAAGTATAAAAGAGCACTGAATTTGCATTTTCTTGCATAGTAAGTAAGAGTAGTGGTAAGTACATAAGGTTTGAGTGTCTACTATAGGATTTGATCAGATTGAGAATATAGGTAAAGCTCTTTTCCTAAACTATCTCTAAATACATTCTTTGAGCACACAATAGAATGCAATACTTCCACTACACTAGACACAGCAGAACACAATGAAAATTCAGATAAGGCAAAAGCAAAGATGAAAGGAGTTGTATTGTACGTATCTCTGCATGGAATATAGAATACTGTGCGTTCGAAGCACAAAGTTCGTATGGCATCGTCAAAGTTTAGTGGAAGACAGAGGATCTCATCCTCATCGATCCTCATTTGATGGCCCACATCTACATCACATCACTTCCACTAGTAAACTACGTTCATATATCTTATCTAATCCTATGCAATGCTAAGCCAACCAATATAACAGCCTGGCACAGCACAAGAACTCATCTCTGTAAAAACTAACAACTCAAGTCTATCTGTGTCTGCACAGTTTTCACAATTCACTGATTCACATCCATGCATATGTGCATATTGATATATGCGTCTACTCAAAGAAGTAAGGTAGGCATTTTGAATCAATTCTAACTTAACGTAAGATAGAGGATTCTAACCAAGTAACTATACCCTACTACTGGCTCACTAGTATTCCAGTGTCTACTTTACGGCTACGGTCAGTCAGCCATTACTTAAACCTGAATTTTAACTCGTCTTCCTTAAAAATCCAAATCCAAGACTACCACATTGCATCTTCTAACATCCATCAGAATACAATACAAACTACTTATACACAATAAATAACATAAGCAACACAGAAAAGTATCGTTTTTACTCAAGACTTATTATCTTGCACATCACTGAGCGAAACTAACGTTTGTAACAGATAACTGAAACATCATTAAGATACAAAATGATAGTTGTAGAGTATTTAAACACCATTTAGCTTCACATTGAAAAATATAGTGTTGAGTTGAATTATGTATTTCGGATTAAATTACATTATTACCTACTGACTCGTCTGGCTAGATTTGGCCTTGTCTCTTCTGTGTAGAGAATAGACTTTATTGTGTACCTATCAAACTACCAGAATGCTACAAAGATAGTAGTATTACGTTACAAATGTCCAACCCACATCCTATTCCAATTTTATTTTAAATGTGGGAAATCTCACGTCCACAGAAAATCATTAGTGTTTCTTTAACGCATGCCTATAGTGTACTTATTAGTACTAATACTTTTGCTCTTTATTTTATTACGCGCAGAATGAACTAGATTCTCTGTCGACACATAGCATTATTCATAGAGAGCATGAGGAAAACTCAACACGTACGCGTAGTAGTGTCAAGACATAGATAATGATGTGATGTAAGAGCATGCTGAGCATTTGTATCTGCACAGTCTTAGAGTAAATGAGAATTGGAACTCTTTTGCATGCGCATTATTATACACTTCCAACTTTTTATACACATTAATACACAATAGGACTTATGAAACGTTTATTATTATTTATTGAGCTGCGAAAGTCCAAAAAATTATACTCCAACAATACAACCTTCTCACATCGTCATTCAAACTAATCGTTTCCTTTCGATTACATTACTCAAAGTCTTCGACATCACATTCTATTATCAATGCACTACAATTACAATACCACAATTCAGTGCATTACTTAAATCACACGATATGCACATACTTGAGTAATGTACATGAACAGCACGTTAATTTACCTTATGTTTACTGTTGGTGGCCGGCGAGGTAAAAGAGTCAAGTCAATTCAAATTCAAGCTAGTTGAGTTGAGTAGTGCACTCGTAATGATAATAATGGAATGGTATGGTAGTTGAGGTGATTTGATAGATAAGCCATTGTGCTCTCAGGTATGGGTTATCATCCTCTGCAATCACGAACAATAACTCTTTTTTCTCCTAAAAGAAATATGCCAACTCATATCGCCATTGATCAGTATCATCCTCCGTCGACTTACTCTACGATGATTTTTTGACACCCGGCTCCTTTGTTTTCACTGTCATATCAAATAATCATTTCTCCCCACATCACTTTACAGACAGATTGCTTCCTTTTGATTTCTATTCCAATACTGTAACAATACCAATTCTCCAACACACTAAATCAACACTGCACTTGCACGAAATCATTCAAATCTAATGAAACACTCACTCACATACACTTTTACCCTCTTTCCTTCACTTCAATCAAGCAGAAATCAAGTCTACCTTGGCATTTAGTATTACACAGGTGTAGACATTTGATTATAATAATCCATTTCGATATTGCAATTTAATTCCTGTGAATGTACTTATTATTGCTTAACACTTGATTCAACCTAACTTTCAGAAATCATTTTCTCACCCTGGAAAACAGAACTTGGGAATCACCCTTCACATGACCATGCAATAGTGCATAGATACTTAATAGTAGGTTAGTCAAGTTTAACTCCAAGATTCAACCTCTAGACTTGAAATGTAAACTGAAAACGTAAAGAATTATCAGAAGCCATCAATCTGTGAACTCGTCCCCATTTGGTCTTAAAGATTGAGACAGTTGGACAATTTCCACTCCATAAATTAGCCGGCTGAACTGATTCAGTCAGTTTAAGGGCTCGACCCTTCTACTTTTACGATTGCTAGATAAAAATCCAAGTGTGTCCATGGTTGTTGAAGGGGGTGAAGTGAATTGTACCACGCCTGAGATTGTCACTATGAACTAAAACTAACTAACTCGAACTGGCACTTGTAATGTAACTGAACGACTCAACAACTCAGATTGTAGTCAACTTGTCCAATTTTCAATATACGTGCATATGCAACACACTGTAAATGTAAAATAGGTTAGTTGCTTCTCTCAACAATTTTCTAAGTAATATACTGAACTGGTACACATATGTGTTTATGGTTGGCGTGGATGGATGTGCACTGGTCAGGTCTGATAGAAGAACTGAACTGACTGAACTCTCCTCTAGAGCCAAGCCAGCCAGCGAGGGAGCACCTGTTTCAGGAATTTCTGTATACCCTTCCCTATGTAGTAGGTATCTATGCACGAGTGTATGTACATAGGTAAGCTAAGAAGAAGTGTACATAATACATTGTACACTCCTTAGTTAAAATGCATGGACTAGCTACAAAGTTTGAGTTATAGCATGTGAGAGATATGTATGCTATTGAATGCTGAGTCTCATGGAGACTCTCATCAGGCATCAGATGGGAAAGAGAGAAAGAATGGGATCCTGGAGGAGGTCCGTCCACCAACCGCAACAGCTACTAGAATGTATATATGTATGTACATATGGTATGCATGTACCTTCTTTTTCTTATTCTTTCTTCTTTCAACCATGCAGTTAATAGCGAGTTTACTTTACCTCTAAGTACACACACATACCTACCAACCAAGTAGTAGTTACTTTTAAAAATCTTACGACTATTTAGTCTTGTCTAACTCACACCACTATAGAACTCGCCTTTAACTTACTCCAGCATGTCGCTTCTACAGTTCTACATAACATTCAAATATTACACAGTGGAGTAACGAACGAAAGAACGTAAACACACCTACCTTTGCCTAATACATTCTATCTCTATAAGTTTCATTTGCTCGGTTTTCCTTAGTGTGTTTCTGTCTCTGCATTGGTAAGAGTAGGGATTTACTTAACTTTACTAATCGTAAGCTTACATGCAGTCGCTGTAGACTTGAGTTTCATCGCAATGCACTGCTCAGCAAGTTTCTACAACTGGATGTGAGTACAAATACATGTGGGTACTGTATAAACTTACCCAGTTACTGCTATGTGTACTAAGTAACAAAGTAGAAAAGCTCTCTGCCTACCTTCCTCATGTAACTTTGTGCATTTTCTGCCTTAAGATACCTATGAACGTTTTAAACCAATATTATTCTGTAGTAAAGAGTATTAGATTGAACCTTCTCTTCTGCTCCGCTCAGTGCGCCCTCGAGGAATGCGTGACGGTAAGCCTTTTTGTCCGGCAACAATAGATTTATCGTGACTCAGGGAAAATCTCTCACCAAACCAAAATACAATTCAGCCCCATCTTACATTAGGACAGACTCTCTACCATTCTTCCCTATTACATATTCTTCCTCTCCTACACTCTCCTATCACATTCTAACTCCAAATGTAATCTATGTACTAATGTAAATGTAAACTTTACATCTCAGTCTGTAGTTGGGAATCGTACTGAAATGCAATGCAACAGCAGACAAACTGCATCAAGAATCTAATGCAATTCAATTCAATGCATTATTATTTTATTGTGATTTCATATTTATGTACGTCATATCATCCTTTTTCTCTCACTATGTAAAGCACGGCAGACAAAATACTTAGATTCGTGTGTTGTTGTGAGCTATGTCACATTCACACAATCAACTCATCTTCTATTTTATTTCTTTTCGAGACTTGACTGCACTAAACTCAATTCACTCTGCCACAGACTCCAGTTGAGTTCAGAACTCGAGACAATGAAAACACTCACATGAATTCAATTCCACTACATTTCATACTCTTCTGGTATGTTCTGCTTACTGTACATGTAATAATATCACATGTACTGTTACAGGAGTTACTTTTTATAAAGCACTTCTCATATATTTTCCACATACATCTCCAATATGGGAAACAAAATAATGTTGTAATATTATATTTGTATTTCACGCACTTTTGTGTAAAAATACCTCTGGTTCACTCACAGTAAAAAGAATAAAGCAACTGTCATGTCTAAAACTGTATAGTCATTTTCCAAGAGTTTCTCAGCTTATGTCATCTCATTTTTCCTTTCAAATCCTTTTCTCCAGTCTCAGCACCTCACCTCTCGTCTAAGTCTCGGAAAATAAACTTTTCTTAAGTGTATTTAACTTGCAACTAATTTAGGTTTTGTTAGTAGATAATGTGAGGAAGTTTACATCACATCTTAAGAAGCCTTTCTTGCAGATTAGGTGTAATATTCGAGCTCTTCAAACTAGAATAGTGTTATACTTGTAGTAGTACACACTTATTACAGGCATAATTGGTAAAAAAAAACCTAGGAACATTTGCATCTAATTGTTATGGATCAACTTTCATTCTTAGTTCATGCACACTGTGGCTTTGGTTCGCTAGCAACATCAAATGAGTTGCTGACTGGATAATATGGTTAAGAGAGAGATAGCTAAACATACACTGATAGTAGCAGTAATACGGGAAGAAAGCCATGAAAAAGGACTGGAACGGAACAGATTGAATAGTATCCTAATATAAATCCTTTAAAAGTTGTTTCGGCTCTTTCTATTATATTAGTATGCTGTTCAGTTCTGATCTGAGACTTGGCTGAGGTTTCCTCTCCTTTTTATCTCCTCTCCACGATGAATTATATATTGCTCGCCTTTCTAACCTAAAACAAAAATCTTACGCCATAACCAAGCATTATGTATCGAGAATAATGGCTCTGCCGCACACACACAACAACAAAACGTACGTATCCACTAACTATCCATAAACTTTTTTCTTATGGACATATTTGGCTAGCTACCTATCCATAAATCCTAAATAGACCTTTTTGTCTGATGTAAGTTCAATTTTTAAAGTGCACATCTAACTCAGACTCAAACTACATATAGCTACACACACATTACATATACTATAGAGTAGAAATCTCGATATACAGACAAGAAAGGAGGCAAGCTACGGCAAAGTTGAACATTAAAGACAAACCGAGTTAGATTGGAGATGAGCAAGTTTAAGGGCAACTTTACATAAAGACTCGGCAGACGAAATCGAGTTTTTGTCATGAAAGCTTTCATCTCACTTGGTTTGCTTTACTAGCGCCATTTCATATCCTTAGCATGAACTTTATGTTGGATTCTGCAGAAGACTCATTCTTTAACTATATCAAAATCCAACTGTGATCATGTAGTGCATACATTTAATGTATCTCAAATACAAACAATATCTAGATCCTATACCAATAGGATAACTACAATGCAAATCCAATGGTGGCGGTAGCGCTAGGTAGCTAATAACATTCACATTTTCCTCAGACTGAATATTATTCGGTTTACTCTTATATCTTACACAAAGAGATAAGTTGAGCAAAGGAACAGACTTGAGCTGAGCATTGGTTTACATTCATTTGGTTTACATGGCAAGGGAACCTAAGTGCCCTAATCTAATCTGTCTAGGATGGAAATTTAATTTTGGGTGTGCTACCAGAATAATTTCCACGTTGAATCCCTCCAAGGCATAATATTCATCCACAACATCCCCGTTTCGATTATTATACATCCAAGAAATACGACATCAAATAACCTACACAACTTTCATCCAGTCCAGTCCACTTCTAAACAACCTTTCCAATTTAATCCAGTGCATCCAACAAATTCTCATTCAACCGCAAATAATATTACTACATATCTAGCACTATATCTTCCAGGCAGTAGGAATATATGCATAACCGGGCAGCAGCACCACAATTCTCATCTCATGCAACTACTAAACTCCTTCCTTTCTTCATCTCATTACATGCACCACCTTTCAACGTTTCTCTCACACGAAACCAACCAAACGTATGATACTCTAGCCCTATACACCAGTCCAATTGCCTTACATGCTCTATTAATGCCTTTACTACGTGAACAAATACATGATTACCTTCTGCCTTATGCTAGTTATTTACAATTAGTGTACAATCTACCCTCAAACTCAATACATTAAATAACAATCTACGCAAATTATCTTTTATTCAATTTCAGTTTCATTACTATATCAAAAATTCTACTGTACTGTCATTCCTTTTTTACCGATTCTTTATTTATTTACATCAACAATATTTGTCACTACAGATATGACAGGTTTTTAGTAAGTTTCATTGTTGGTTAAAGAATAATATGGCTAAAATTGAAAGCAATTATTATCTACCATTAAAATGGATATGAATATTCATCGCGTGTTGTAATATAGAATATTGAAAGTGGAAATCAGGTTCCCGTTGCCACTTGCCTCAGGTCGAGTAAATAATAGGACTGATGCCGGAGGTGAGCAATAGAGATCAATTAAACATAATAATCTCAAGACAGCATCCAAATTACTTTTTCCATCCATCACCCTTCGACCAGAAGTCAGAGCATGCTAGAAAATGGTAAAAAGCAGACCCGACGCAACAGTAAGTAGATACACAACTAGGTATTATCTATTATTATTATGTACGAGTACCTACACATAATAATAATGTAAAGATAATGTTATGTAAAGTTTACCCGGAAAATCCTTACGCATCAAAACCGAGAAACCTTGCAACATGAACCATTACATCGTTTGATTTGATATTTCTTGGCAATTATCTTAGAAATCCTTCAAAGGAAGGAAGACAGGAGGATGAAAAAAGCGTCTCTGGGTCGTTCAGGTGAAATAATGACTGACTAATGCACAGGAAAGAATCATGAATGTTATTCCATCCATTTTCTGTCCTCGGCCATGTCCATCTAATAGAGAGCGAATACTGACAATAGGACAAGTGTACGTACAAGTGAGCATAGGATAAATAGGACTCTAGCCGACCAGAAAAGAGGAGACGAAAGACTAGACCGAAAATTACAGTGCGGGACAACAACACAGAAAACAGAGGACCTTTTTACGAGAATTCTAAATTGCCTGGTGATTCTGAGTTTCCATCTGGGTACCACATCCACATCCTTTTACTATATACTAAATGCATGCTGTATAGGTAGAGGAAGATCACTCCCCTGCAATTTAACCGATTTCACATCCTCAGTTGTCTTGTGTTGGTTGTTGTGTGTCATCGTAACGTATTCCGAACCAACCCCTCCTCTCTGTATTTATAGTTGACTGTTTGTTATTTGTTTTCCTATATACATCTACAAATACTCAATAAGCATCTGAGAACATAAAAAACAACCACCTTACCTTACTTAACTTCAGCTCTGCCAATGCGCTCGTTTTCGTACAAAATGTAACTAGTTTTTAGACAGAGGGATTTGTACATATTACTCAGGGTCTGTCTGTATACCCAATACTCATTCTCATTAATGTCCTTTTCTTTCCTGTGACTAGCTAGTTTAGGTTAATGTTAGTTTACTTACATAAAGCTCGACTTACTATCATCCTATCTGTACCTACTTACTTAATACTTAACACACAACTGGCAGAGAGCTGAAAAATCAATAACTATTGCAGGAAAGAAAACAAAGTCATTTTTTAAAACAGGATTTATATTTATGACCCGATTTTAGTCTAAGCATCACAAAACGCAGCAGTTAACTCTTCAGAAAAACAATGACTTTGGGAAATGCAAACAATAACGATTTCCATAATTGTTCTCACTTCGCTCTTCTCACAAAACATGTTTATTCCTTGTCGCCAGTCTACAAAAGAAAAACACATATTAGCCCCCATCGCCTACCTACATATGGATTTAGTGTTAGAACAGTGTTTGTGACAGCTTTCGTACTCACAAGCGTATCTCTTGCATCTTGTACTATAGGGCCACGACGGTACTCCACACAAAGGCAAAGATACAGACCCAAATCTCTAGAACAAGCAGACTCATCATGCATCCTTCACATCACCGCAGACCAACTACTATTCCTTCCGCCAATTATCATTTCTCTCGAAGACAGCACAGCATACCTGTCTCAAGATCCACAGCTCACAAGAGTCCCATAAAGACAAATGTTATTGTATTTGTACGCTCACAGGGAGCCTTCATAAGCTAAGGTAGATGTACAGAGGGCTATTGAACAACTGTTACCGATTTTTCATCCATCTATCTCAGGTCATGACAAGTCAACCCATCCCATAGTCTCTTTTGCCATAAGTACCAATACTCATTACATTTCCCTCACAACTCAAACTATTTATCTTCCCTACAATACACATTATTACTTTATTTATGCATCTATACTCCTTAAGGAACACTTTTTATTCATTTTCGCCTATTTTTGTCTTTATTGCTTCAGTATTGGTAACATTATTAAGAAATATCCTACACACAGCTGCAAACAAATTATTTCCTTGCTTCATCATCTCTGAACTAAAAATGTAACTCACGCAAACACATTCAAATCTGATCAGAAAACACATTTTGCCATAACGTAACTCAATAATAATAGAGTACACATGGTTTAGTAAAAATAAAGCGTAGAATGTGGTTGCATTGCGTTCTACCAGAATACATAATTTAAAATAATAAATTATAAATTATAATCCTTCTCTTTCCACCTACATAATACATAAAATAGAACACAATCGTTCAAGCGAAATATTGGACACATCCTACCACTCGCACTCAGTAGGTAACTCCTAAATATAATACGCAGTTACTATTTATTTACTATAGTAATTCCATGTGTAGCCTAATCGATTATTTCTAATTCTAAAGACGATCCCAATTTCAATCTACTGTGCCACATGCAGGTTTTCTCCTCGTCTGTCAAATCCCAGTTAAGTCACTTTAATTCTGATTCAAATGAATTGTGATGACCTGAAGAGATGATCCCATATACACATCTTAACCCATGTATAGCCACATCTTCAGTTCAGATAACTTCAATAAAAGAATTGAAGAAAAGAAAGGCTGTCGCTCTGACTTTTATAACGGGACATGTGAACTTGCACAAACACAATGTACAAATATGTAGTCTGAGATATTCACGTAATGCAATGGCAACAATAAACTACAGCTCACTACTGCACATTGTAGCTTCACCATTTTACCCCACTAATGTTAAAGCATGATTTCGACATAACCAAAGTTAGAATATTAGTTTTACTTAACGTACACACATTATCATGTACATTCATGTGGTTCTAAACAAATAATGCATGTCATTTAAAGGTAATTCGCCTTTTCAGCTGGAAGGCAACCTATTGTAACTCATTTTATACAGTTACATACATATACTACTTATAGACAAAACGTAAACATAAGTCTATACATATAAAAGAGTTTATATATTTAATGCTTCAATACAAATTATTTGCTATATGGCAATCTTAATGTGGATTTCCATTTTATTCAGTATAACAAGAGTTATGGTATACGAATTTTGCGTATAGACATGTAAGGTATTGCAAAAAGGTGAAATGCCGATAGAGACAAAGATGTAGCAGTGCATTGTGGATAGTCGAGAAAAATTTGAAACGTCATTATTACATTTCTCTATGTTCAAAGGCACGATGTCTGTGATTCTATCTATGTGTCTATCTATGCATTGAGAAAAAGTAGGAGATCGAAGGAAGTTTATCCTCCATATCTCTATCATCTTTCCGAGATGTAGTGCTTAACTCAGCGAGCACATCGCCGTTGAAAACGTAAGGCAATTGACTTTTTGCCATGTTGAGTGTATATTATTCACTCTCGGCGGCCTAGGAATATATTAAACAATATTAAGTGGTATAGGAGGCAGGTGATCATATCGTATGTATTTAGTAAAATGATAAAATGTGTACATTTGCGTTAAGGAAACGGGCCGCTGTGCTGTGTAGCAGGAGAGTACCGAAATGAGTGAGCAATCATGCACAAGGAAAACATCCCTAAGTCAGCAAAGTAACAACTCTAATGGCTTGGGCGGAGTTTCCTCCTTCACCTTTACGCTCGAAATTTTTCATCTCTTGTCATATTCTAATTCATTACTATATCTGCAGATGCATTCAGAGACTCAAGTCAGAAAGACAGAGAAAATGATTACATTATTACCACTGACTAAATCAGTCCCACCCGCAAGAAATGGCCAACTCCACTCGCCGTGGCTTTCAGGTGTAGTATTCACCAAGCTGAGTCCCAGTCAAGTCTCAAATGGCCATACCGCAACGCAAATCCCATTCGTCATTGACTCTGTCTACTATAATAAATTATGTACGAGTCTATGCACAATCCCATTTAGGATTACGGATAAAATCTGCCAGCCAAAAATTAGATAATTATTTCTCCTTTTCTAATATTCATTCTGATTACTACTAGCTTTTGCATAAATTAATAAATCTCTAAACGAATACTCAATGACAGTACGTAGGTAGACAAAGACATAATGGTAGCAGCTAACTATCCAAATTGAGGTAATAATTTTTTTATCCTATGCTACGTTACGTGTGCAGAAATAATATGTTCTCGCTCTAAGGCTGTAATTACCTTCAACAAACTGTTTTCTGCTACAAACTCGATATATAAACTTTTTAATTCCGTACAATGCGTACTTCGTGGCGAATAAATGATAAAACTGCATTTATAGCTCCACTACTTCATTTTATAGCAACTCTAGCCAAATTACATACTTTGGCATCAGCATTGTTATTACTCTACAGAGTAAAAGTACCCATGTTGTTTATATTATTAGTTTTTCTCTTCTGTTCTACGTATTAGTATTAGCTTACATGAAATAGCTACAGGCTTTCTTGGAGCAGCAGGACAACCGTTACAAATGCATTCAAAATAGTCAGATTAAATGAAGGATAGTTTAATAGGGACTACTACTACATTATACCAACTATTAAAAAAGTAGATTACACATAGACAAGGTCTCTGTCGACGAGACAAGGCACAGATAAACGTTTCTAGTGCAACACACTATGTACCTATAGGTAGTTTAAGTTACAATAAAATATAATCGACTGTGTTAATGTCTGTCCTGACTGTCTGCCTATCTAATCTAAGTGAAGCCAGACAAGGAGAATGCCAACTAAGTTAACTAAGCTAAGAAAGGCAAGGAGTTAGAGATTGAGCCGAGTGAAAATGAGTCCGTCTGTCCAGGAGAACAACGAGAGTAAAAAATGAAAACCAGAAGCCGAAGGCTAAGTGCATTGTTTTAAACCGTCGACCTTGAAACCTTTTAATCAAACTGACGACTATCAGCCTGATTCACTTTTCTTTCACAAAAGTTCACTTCAATTTAGTCAGCTTCCAGCCTTTGCTTCCGAGACTCCCGGCATAGATTGACATGGCCAAACAACTCTTTTCACTAACGATTTACAATTTCACAAGAATACCCTCTAGATTGTCAGTCACACTATATCTAGTAGACTCGGAAAGGTGTCAATAGTCATTTGCATATTGCTGAAGCAGCCCTCAAGTTACTAACTCTGAGTGTATCAAACCATTATGTTACATTTGGAGACATTAGCGTTGAGAAATTCTCTCTTTTGGCTTTCATGTCAGTGTCACTATGAAAAATTGGTTCGCCTCTTTGAACATGTATATGACATGGGTTGGAGACTCGGATTTTTCATTGCCTAGCCCAAATGATTAGATCGAAACAAAACTTTTAACCTTCGCATTGAGTAGTGAGCCAAAGCCAAGTGCAACTTTGCAATTGCCTTTTCCTTTCCCCATTCAGCCACGCTATATGCGATGCAGTTATGTATACTTGATTATTTTACATCCGTATTGAATACTCCGACGAGTAAGACAACAGTTGTGTTTGCATGTGAAATAAACCAAAAATATTTTATGGAAATTGAACTTTTGCACCCGAAACTTGTTCGCTGCATTGCATAGGAACTAAACGAACACGAGAGAGAATTCAATAATTGCACAATCAATCTCCTTGCCCTTATAAATTGTAAAGTTGCATAACAAATCTTTGTTTTACAGAATGCTACGCACATTTACATCCAATGTTTTATGTTCCGTGCACGGTAAGATATCAACATCAAGTTCTACATGGCAGAATGCTATAATATGATACATATTGCTACCTTTTCCCATTGCATATAAAAAATGTGAGCGAGAACGAGAACCTCATCCCATCTCATCTTGGAAACCGATTCCATTCCAAGACAAGACAACTCAACCATCTCAAATATCTGTAAGAAACCATCGAGCCTGTCTCTGCCGTTTTGTTTTGCCTTTCGAAGAAAAGGAAATTCTCAAGGAAATGGTTCTGTAGCATTATGATGGGTTGGATGGAGGAACAATAGAAATAGTTTGTGATGATGCATGACTCCCTTGAAATAACGAGAAAGTGGCTCCAACTCAACCAGACCAGATAGTAACCAAACCAAGATACAGAGTATAATATATCTCTGTAATGTAGTGCACATACACACTCCACACACACGTATTATACTTTGCGACATATTATGCTATATATCAACGAGCATCTCATCCTCATCCATTCCTCTGTTCAAGCAATAAGTAAGCTAAACATAAGATAGAATGCGGACGAAGAGGGAAGTCAAGTCGACTTAGTTAGATCACTTCAGACAAAGCCATACACAAGTACACAGACATCACATTGAATTGCCCAACCTCAACAACTACCAAACCATATCCTAGACTCAAGAGTCACTCTCTCAACTTTTTTCCAAATTGCCTATCGATTTAAGAGAAAAGATTCAGAATGGAAGCACAAGACTCCGGAAATTTTCCACGCTCTTTTTTCCACTATTTTCTTCCTTGTAGGTTTCTTTTTTACCACTAAATTCCCTCAGCCATCGAGTAATACAATTCAACGACAAGAGACACGGCAGTCGGCTCTACAGATTCACATTTTTTCCTAACCTATACGTGCATTTACACTACATTTAATTTTTACATGTACAACAAGATTAAATTTAGGCTAAGAGTAACAATCCCTGCGTATGTATACTCAACACTTTGTAATATATGCCCGAAAGTTTCATTTTTTACCATTCCGCTCAAAACCGAAACTCATTGTCATGCACTCGGTCTATTTTGTGCCGTTGAGCTGTTGTGCTCGGCTCGACAGCCAAGCACGTCTCTCTAACTCTTTCATCACATGTACAAATTATGGTGAAAACGTGCAAACCCAGCCGATCTTTTTCCTTCCAATAGAATGTGACACCATAACATTGTAAACTTAATACAACACGCAATTACCTTCCGACTCGACGAAAGGTGTTCATAGACTCAGGAAAATATGTGAGCAGCTGAAAAATCTCATGTCATGCACCTTTATGTAAAATGCAAATGTTATAATATGAACATTAGTTTACTGATTGTCTGTTAATTATATTTAGTTTACATATTATATTAGAATAGAGAATGCAGAAGTAGATTTATGATGTTAATTCACCTTTAACTATACATGGGTGATATACCAAGAGATGGATTTTAACTTACAGAAAAGAGAAATTACCAAGTAAGTTACATACTTACTATATACTCCTGTTACACATTTATATATCATGATATGATATAATGTAAGTGCTTATAATATGGTGTACTAGCATAAGAATAATATTATGGCTGACAAAGGAATGTCGGTATAAAAAATTAAATCATGTTCAAATGTCATATTTTCCCATCCACGCCGTGAGGCAATTAGTATCCTTACAACATTACATCATCTGACACAAAAAAGAGGATCTGAGTCTAATTCAACTTTCTTGGGCTAATAGTATGGAAGTATAAATTTCTGCGTCTTTGCAAGTTTGCCATGTTATAGCAATAGTAATAAGCCCAGGTTCCATTAGCAGGAGATTGGGCAGTGCGGAAAGGAAGTTGAGAGTACGTATCTTAGCCTCCTTTCGTATGCATGATTTTCTCTTTTACGTCTTTCTCAATTTTCTTGCAGAGAATAGTTGGAGGACTCCACTCTGTGCCAACAAAAACCAACCAATGAACTTACCATCATCCTTAATGAGTCGTTGACTAATTAAAGATTTTCGGGTCTCTGAGGATATTTATAGTAAAGGCACGACACGGCAAGGCACGGGTGTGGAGGGAAGGCAGAGCAAAGTCTTTGCACAGAAACGCCATTTCATCGTAAAATATAAGTCCAGATATAGAATGTGGCTACAACGGAATGTCCCATTCCTTCATATTAGACATTAGGAGGAGGAAGGAGTCTTTAGTTAGACTCACTTTGGAAATAGAACAGATAGCCGAGCACACACCCTGATCAATAATGCAACCCGCCATCCACACATTTACTTATTCATTTCCTAGGAAATTAAACTCGTCTCGAGTGTAAAGAAGGAGTACGGAGTCGACTGCTGTGATGTGTACATAGAAGAGACCCTTTAAATTACAGTAGGATGCTTCCAGTTCAACTCAAGTACCGAAAGGAACTTTGCTATAAACAGAGCAAAGAAGTTTCACGGCATTTGTCTTTGAAGCCTGCTCTTAGCTTTTCCTCTTTTCGTCCTTATGTGCTTGTGCGTGGCTCTTTGGCAGTTCACTCACATCCCAACTCCCAACTTCCAAGGTATTTCGTCATTTCTTAAAAACTGGAAACTTTGCCAGTAATTCTTGATTACAATTGCAAAGCTTCATTATGTTCAGAATTAGGTAGCCTAACCAATTTGTCTAATCTACACCCACCAATAGTTCCCTCAGGCAAGACAACATAACCTATATCACTTATTGTTAGTTAGTTTCTAAAGAATTGGAAAAAATACATTATAACCATTATATTTACATACATACCAGCATGCATGTACACACATATCCATGTCCATGTAAATGGTACCTATGTAATGTTGTGCATCTACATAATAAAAACTAATATTCTTTCGTTATCATACTACACATTATGATGTAATATGGCCAAGTTCATACATGGTAACTTCATGTAATCAAGAATGTGCAAATATGACCAAAAAAGTCAATTACATGGCTACATTACACACAATGGATGTATGTGGAAGCTTGATAAACGTATAATATCATGTAAATTGGCCAACAAATCGCTATAACAAAAACTTCTGCTGTGCTTTAGTACATTCAGGGTTTAAACTAGGCAATAAAGCAATAAAAATGAGTCAATCTCAATCACAGCGACTTATCCACATCACAGGAGTTACCAGCAAGAAATGTCAATTAAACGGAGTGTAGTATGGCTCGTTGAGTAGACTTTAGGTGCTGTAAACAGCATTTTGAGGAATTTCAACACATTTGCCACCCAAATGTTCTACCTGATAATCTAATTCATGAAGGGTTGCGTGGACGAGTGCCGTCTAGTCAATCTTGTCAAGGTAGCTTTGCCGCACTCACAGCAAGACACATACTTCGTGCACAAAAATCTTGGAGGACAACTTCGCAAAGCCCATAAAAAACTGCTCAACTGGACCTGGACACCAATTATATTTTATAGATGACACTCATAGTCATTAAAAACGAGTCTTTGAATTGGGAATTTATTCACATAGCCTCACTTAATATGATATACTGGCATTTAGCTTTATGGCTATCACTCCTTTTGTCCCTACTGCATTTCATTTCATGCCCGTTCTCTTATGGAATTCTATTGTAGCGAATCCACATCCAGCACGCTAAGTACAACTATCCGCTATTGCATTATTACATTCCAAGATTTAAAAGGAAGCCAAGACAGAATACTAGAGAGAAGTACAATACAATAGAAATACGCTCGCTAAATGCATGCATTTTTACATTCCATTTCATTCTAATGTGTTGTATCGCTGAATGTAAGCGGACATGTTCTAAGGACACAGTTCAACTCTATATGGGTATTATATTACAAAGAAGAATTTATTTTACCAGTTCATACACGACATCACTTACAGTTTGTTTTTGTTTCATAAAACCTTCCTTATTGTTTTCAATGACTTCTCATTTTTTCTTCGTCTTGTCGGGCATCTCTCCCGACCTAAAAAATTATCGACTCAAAATTCTCCTTATTCTCCTCCTAAATGTCACATTTCGACAAAAGTATATTTTCTCAAAACATTCATTTTACGAGACATTTTCAGCATACAAAGTGGTAAAAATGATTTCCCGACCTTCAAAGTCTCAATTAAAAGTTCACATAGGACATAGATGCCTGCATTTGATAAGCATAGGAAGTGTGAAGTTAAAGTTGATGTTAAATTATACATGAGGAAATTGGAAGCTGCGAAAATATGATACAGATTTGTTGTAACTGTCTAGTAATGTCAAGAGTACATTTGTGTTTACATACAAACATGATATAGCGTTGATAGTAGTATCCGTGGAAAAGTTGTGAGCTTGGTTGTCCTGCCTTCATTTTACTTAGGCTTGTTGACCTCTGAATAAAGTTGCCTCGTTTGGTCTGCAGCCAATTTTCACAATTGTCAACCAGACTGTCATCTGAGCAATGTAACCCCCAATGAGGCAAATCTTGAAGAAGTTAAGCAATTCAACTTGAGAAAAGTTTTAAATGTTTATCGAGCTAATAAGTTAGTTAAAGAGTGCAGTGCTAAGTACATAGGTAGGTTGTTTTCAATGGAAGGAGTGAGCATATTATAGAGATGTAGTAAATGCTTATCAACTATATAGAACTATAGTAGGTGGAAGTAGATGGGAGTTAGTAGCAGTTATTATAGTGTCCTCATGTACACACTCCGCTGACATAACAATGAACTGAAGCCAAATACTAATCTAAAGCATCCATGTACTTTAAACGTTAAACTAAATAATCACCTACGGAATCCATAAAGCTAATGAGCTTGAGACACTTATCCTAGCTACAACAATGACTTCAGTAATGTACAATCACATTTACGAACACACACTACATGTTCGCGGACAAGTTTTGTTTTCTACAATTGCTCCTGCACTATTTCAAATGACGTTTTTATAATCCTGCCACTTCCATTGCCATTCGATTGCATTAGATACCTAGATATGCATAAAACAATTAACCCATTCATTTTTGATTGAGTAAGGTCGCCAAACATATCGATTGGTCTGACTAGCCTACTGTCACCAACATAAGTGGTCTCGCCTCCTTAACTCTAATGCATTACCAGTCCCACACCAAATCCATGCTCGCTATAGCCATTAGTAAATTATTATTTCACGTTGAGTCAATAAAATTAATTATGTTTTCTTATAAATCAACTACTGCCTACATATATAATACACAGACTTCTGTCGCCTTCATTTCTTCCTCGTAACTAGTTCAATGTATGCATGCGCTAATTAAAATTATTATATCGATTGTATTGTCCTAATTCCTCATTTTGCATACAGCTTATTAGCAACTGGATTTCTACAAACTAGGAGACAGTAATAATATTATCAGGTTACTGCGCATTCAATCATTGTATTTTATTATTATATGTAAACCAAGGAAGATGGTTATTAGTATGTATATACCAAGGCAGAAGGATAATGGTAGAGGGAATGACAAAGAAGGAGAATGTAACATAATCGCATAACTAGAGTCGAGGAATTTCGTTCCTTGTATTATGTAGTTAGTCAAGTTAGTGCCTCGAGTAACTATATTCCTTCCACTTGAAACGACAGCTCATAAAAAACCAAACTCATAAAACGATTTGCAAACAGTCACGGGAAAAACTCCAGAAAGCAAATAAACTCTGCAAATAATAAATCTGACTCAATGGAGAAATTACGATGCAGTCGACTGTACAAAAAGTCACTATAATAGTCCCTTAATACAAACCTAAAAATGTCTTCTAACAAGTGTATGCTTTCGCTTGTGTAGATACCAAGAGATTGAATTGTTAAATAATTCTTCTGTGCATATAGGCTATACCTACCTACTGCCAACTACTTACGTTTACTTCTTTAAGTTCAATGCATGGCAAGTAAATTCAATTAAATAAGTACATACTGGATCTGTAGAGAAGAAACGTGGTACTTCTGATCTACTCCACTCTACTGTATTGTACTTTTCAGCTCCTTTGTATAAATAAGTACACTGAAAAAGTCGTGTTCCTTTTCTATCATGCTTTTTTATCCACATCTATATATCTACAATAATAAGACTTGTAACAAAATATTTTCTTCAACAATCCTTATTTCATAACAAACAACAAACACTAAGATGACTCTGCCAGATTTTTATTAGTACAAATACAAATGTGCATGTAGGTAGTACAATGTAATAAAATTACGTAAGATCCAAACAATTATAACGAATACATAATATCGTGTAGGTATATTTTGGGACGAAAGTTGAACTGCTGCTAATTATTAACGAAACCAACATCATGTACACATACCTAAAGCAAAGTTATGATGAAAAATCTCGTCTTGTACAAAAACTACAGTCAGATCACGCTCTACGAAGTTACTCAAGAGCTAATTGTAAGAACAAGAACCGAGCGGATTTCTGGCATAGACTCATTGGAAATGTAGAATGTACTCTTAACATAGCTACATGTGGCATTTATCCTTGTATTAAAATCTGGCGATTGAAATTGTATATATTTATGATCTGCATGTATTAAATTTCCAAAAATTGAGAAACAATATTGGGAACAGGTTTTTGCTGATCCCTAATAGCACTTCATTCGAGTAGAATCGACAATGTTGTCAATTAGTAATCCAATATATTTGCATATTGCTGTATGTTGTAGTGCGGAATGCAAAAAATGAGTGAGGAGAGGAGCCTGTCTGTCCTGACCAATAATGAAATCAAATCGAATCAGAAGACATTAAAATTCTTGTCTTAGAGATTAAAAGAAAACAAGCGTACAGGGTCTTCACTGTAATATAAGATAAAATTAGACCAAGGTTTGAAAGTTAATTCCCAATTAGCCCTAAGCTGTAAAAGAAACTCCACAATTTAGTATATCTGCACAATCAGTCGTTTTTATTACATTAGTTATAGATATCGAGGTGGTACGAGTATAGGATCATATTGGTACAGCTCTTGTCTGCTCAGGTAATTCAGTGAATCCAATCCAAACAACATGTTTTCCCTACCTACTTACTATTTTGTTGTTATAAGCAATCTAAAATCTTATGCAAATTTTCAAATTAAGTATAAGAGAACGCGAGTGGTAGCTCAAGTAGTGAGTGACCAATTATTAACTTGCGTTCAGCAAAGAGAACTCAACTCAGAGTCGATACAGACAGGGAAAATAACCAAAAGAAAAGGGCCAATGAAACAGGCTAGTCTGTATTCACGTATCTGACTACTACTCCAATATAATCAGCACTTACATAAAATTTTACTAGCCAAACCAGAGACAGACTCGCTACTTGAGAATAAAGTTTTTATAAGAACAACTATAGTCTATTACAATAGGGCGCTCTGAACATTGTTGAGCAGACAGAAGAAACTGCTTAGCTATCTATAAAGCAATTCTTCATGCAATACAATAGTACACAAAGGAAGCGGGTTCACTCAGTTCACAGTCGTACGTCAGGCTAATGAGTTATTGTACAAATAGGCTGGATAGTTGGTAGTCCTAGAAGAAGTCAGTGAGTAAAGCCAGCCCATACAAATATACCCATGTACATACATGCATACACATAAATATACTATTGCAGAACTTCATTGCACTCAACATAACTACATTAGATTGCATATAGAAGCCAAAACTTGGCCGCAGGGCCAGTTTCGCATGTTCAGTTTTTCTTAGCATACACTCATGGATGTTTCATCTGTCCAAGCATAGCTACAACCTTTCAAGCTCCCATGTCTTATACACGTTACATTATTTATATATTTATTATCATCGGGATAATACAGGCATTATGAATGCGAGAAAGTCTTCTGTCATAAATTATGCATCTGTGGATAATGCATTGTTGTATTATATATTGGTACCACTTGCATAAGCATATATATCTCTTCTCATGAATCTCTACCTTTTTGTGTCCTGGCACAGGAATGTTTCATTGTAAATGCATATAGAGTAAAGAGGTAACTTTTCTATTGCCGTTGCATATTCAACTTTAAATTACACACTCGCATAAACCTGCACACATTTCACAGTATTGATATACGGCCTGAAAACGACAGCTAAATACTTTCAATATCAACCTGCATAATAGTAGGCATTATTGTATGTTTGTATATACACACAACTATTAGGCAACCACTGAGGACGAGCTTTTCTACCTGCCGAGATGAAACGAAACCAAGATCAGGCTTGCTAATGAAATTTAAACAAACTATATTACAACGGACCATGTACAGACGTAGACGTAGCTAATTCCCAACTATCATGCCCAACAGCGGGAAACGTCTTGTCCACAACTCACCAACATTTATTATTTTGATATTTGTTCTGTCCATCCATTATGCAGATTCAAAACACACCAACAGACATTTAGTAGGCCTCATGAAAATCAACTAGCTGAAATCACAGGAAATCTATTGCAACTTGCATAACTTATGTATTCTTGCGATTAGACATACTTATTTAGTACATAGGTACTACTTCTACTAACTACAACAAACAAGTCATCTTATACAAGTAGTTACTTAAGTGCATACAACTAGACTCCTATTACACTAACGATACATACATTTTCTAAATATCAGCAATCTGCACAGTCTAACACGCTCACCCGAATCAAGACTTTGGCTTTGATTGTTCCGAGTCAAAATCTTCATATCACGTCATATTTAATCCATCAAAAAGCATTACATACACACTTTTCTTTCTCTCTCTATTTCCACAATACCATTTGATCGAGTAGAAAGTTTCTTAAGTGTATTCACGTCAGAATTATGACATCCCAATTCTCCACAGTAGCCAACCAAGCAATAGCGTAATAATATATTAAGATTTATGTAAAAGTAATCAGCTAACCTAAACAAATATCAAATTCAGCTAATGCATTTAGCATAAGTATCTTCAAAGTAGAACTCCAATTCAAAAGACTTGTTTATTACGTTACAGACATTATAATGCATAATAAATAAAAAATTTAGTGAATGCTACGACATATAAGTATCCTACATTTCAATTTGCAGAAGTAGGATGAAATAGTACAAGAACCTTATTAATTTCATATTGCCTTTCGCTACAAGCTTATTTTGCATACAATACGTCATACCATCTTTGTGCTCTATTCACGAATACAGTTTTGTACATTAATTTTGCATTTCCTTTATTTGCTAGCAGTCAGAGAGAGTGAAATGCTAACCTAAAAAACGTACACATTGCACATATAATAGTATTACAAAACTGAGAATAAAGTGAGTAAACATGGAATGGTCTTATTTTATTCCTGACTGGCTTAAAGTGACACTGTCATCTTGTCACCCGCTGCAATGATAAAATCAACATACAGATTTTCTGCTAGGATACTCTCTGTACTTTATCTGGCAAAATTGTATTGCAGAGATGCCATTTACGCTCGAGAGTATTTTCTCAGTGCTTTATACACATTTTTTACAAATCTTTGCAATATACTACGCAAAAAATCTTTTTCGAGGTTTGGGTTCATGTTGTGCGCTTTAAATTACAAAGAGTATTATCATGTTCGTTTTGAGTAGAGATGACATGGTTTTGGTATTTCGCAGAAAATTTGCACACTGTGGAAACCTATTAGTCTCCTGATATAGAAAGCACAAACAGAAAAAAAAACGTCTCAACTAATATATACTATTTCGACAAACTACTGTAAGTAGGTTTTGTGTGATATCTGAACACAATCTTTACAATCACCGTACACATTGAACCACATAGCTACAAAGGAAAGCCGAGAAAATATTCATCTGTACTTGCACTACTGTAACTTTACACAACAAAGGATCACGTAAGTTGTACGTAGTTGTAGGACAGTGAGATAACATCAAGTAGCTCAGAATGAAATGGCAGGTTCGTTTCACTATTAGGCGAGTCAGCGGGAAGACCATACATGGCAGAGAAGACCCAAAATGGATTTTGACATGTGGCGAAAAGCTTTTTCTCCATTTCATTCCAGAGAACAAAGCTTTGGGTAAAGTGGAAGAAGTGTAGAGTAAAATTGTAGTCTCTCGTAGCATGGAAGTCAAGTCTGACAGTGTACAGTAGCAAGAAGAGTGAGTGCTATGCTAGGAAATACATAATACATATAAAAATAACTGGAGAAACAGAGAGAGAAGGAGAACCAAGGAAGAATCCCCCTTTTTATTTCCCCTGAAAACATCTCTCGCTCAAGATTTCTCCAGAGACCTATATTTCCATATATTGAACGAACCATCCTTAGGCGTCCTCATAATAGACTTCACTCTTCTCTCCACCGCACGAGTTCGGTGATACGAGATGGAAGGGGAAAGAAGTAGCCCTTGTCTAGTAAGTGCTCGTCTGGAGCCATCATCCTCTTTGCCCTTCTTTCCAACTTGTGGATGCACATGAACACGTACAACTCCAATTTATATCAAATTTGCGACATTTACTCTTCAATTTTCCGAAAAAATGACTCAACTATACAATTTTCCCTGCAGAATTTTATTCTTTATTAACTGTACTATGTAGAGAGATATTTCTAAGATTAATACACAGTGGTACTGCTCGTACTACATCCTTGTCATTTCACATATCAAAATTTGAACTGGCCAAGGCAGACTTCAACAATTCAATATCCTTCGCCTCCAATATACAGATAAAACTACCACACACAAACACGTGCAATTCCTCTGTGAGTTTGAATGGCACGACAAAACAAAATAATTAGCAATTAAGTAAAACGATTTCATAAACTGAACCATATTAGCAAACTCTAACAAAACAAGGGGAACAAGTAGAATCAAAGAAGGCGAGGCTGTTGTGTTGTGCAACCTGTAATTTATTACTGCCAAAATCTTGCTGTGCGACGCTACTGCTTCAAGATACCCATCACAAACAGACATATATCATCCGTGTGTACCTATAGTTAAGCATGCAGCTTCTACTTTTCGGTCAGCTTAAACATGTAAATACTTATATTTTGTCTCTCAGACAGTCACTAGAGAGACTAAAAGTTAAATCTTTGCCCTATTTTCAAGTTAGACTTGCAAACTTGCCCTAACTCAAGTCTACCCAGAGATGTAAGTGTGGGACAGACGGTGCGCACTGAATTTTGAAAAGTCTATATCATTCTACAATACTTTGGACATTTCCTTACATAAAGATACACTGCTCCCAGTTTGCAGAGAGATGAATCCCCAGAATTATGTGCATGTATAAAACACAAACTGAAATGAAAACCCATAAATACACAGATACCTTAGCCCATAGAAGAGCATAGGCATGATATTGTAACGCCATATCATTTCTGCCTAAAGCTGCGTAAACATTTGAACTTGAAGAGTACAGGACATAAACTTTATGCCATTAAACGTTCACCCTCCACGAATACATACATAACTCTTTGATCATCCTCTATTGATTTTGTAATAAAATATGATACCTTCTAGCTAGATTCAGCGAGTACACTAGAACCAAATTGATCCCAATTTTGCATACCAAGTACATTTTGGTCGCCTACTTATTCTACTAGGTTAGCTACATTAAGAAATGCCATTTCACAAGCTCTACTATTTCATTCATGTAATACACACACATATATTACTACACATTATAATAATAAAGGGAAAAAGTTAGTTCTAAATTCCCTATATGTAACTTTTCCATACTAGGTAATGTAAGTAGAAAAATTTAATGCGGAAATTCTTTATACTTTCTCAAATTTTTATGATTTTCCTACTTTATCTTATTGTATTAAAGAACAGTTACGTATAAGAAATACGCTGAGATAAATGCTGCCTTCTTCCTTTCATTATATCGCATTCTACTGCACATTGTGCCGTGTAGTTTCAGGAGAACTATAGTTAATACATGCATTACTTGCCCCATCACACACATCCAGACTCAGGAATATTTTATACATCCCTATCCGTAAGTCTTGAATCAAAACCAGTTGTTCATTTGCCTGCAATAAAGCAGACTACGTCAACTTTTATAATCCTGGTATCTGCTACTTGAAGGATGTAAGCCTATTCCTTCGAAAAATAAAACGACCTAAAAATTTTCTCCCGGAATCGATACAACTTGCATCAGAAATTACATTTTGCCAATGCTCGGAGGCAAGAAATTTTCTTCAATGCAAAAACTGGTAGGCCAAGCGTACCTAATGCTTTCAAGATAGGAACGCAAGTTGAATTGCAGTCTTAGTAATAGTCAGTGCCTAGTGCCTGCTGTGGAGGAGTGGATATACACAACAACGTGTGTAATGCTAATGTTGTTATTCTAGGAATACGTACTTCATATCATACGTACGGATAATACATATGGCTTTATTAGAAGACTGTGTAGCATAGCAGACTGCAAATCCTCCTCTCTCTATACCCTTACCTAACTATGCGTTCTTAATTAAAAACCTGATTAAAAATCAACTTACAATAAAAATAAAAACAGCTCCGCTCATCCAAGTTGCATATAATTAATGCTAATACATACAGGATTGCCACCCAAACGGAAAGGATTAGCCTTTGATTAAGTTGCCTATCTGCTTTACAATAAGAGACCCAAGATGCTGAGGAATGAGTAGGGACATATGGTAGGCAACACTGTCCCGTCATAATATTACAATTAAGTAGGTATTACTTAATATTAATTTTTACAATGGTGAACATTGTTACGACTTGAGATTACTGCTACAGTCTCAAATTACTAAACAACTATGTAACTAATATTACAGCTAATCCCTAAAAATATATATCTTAATAGACACAATTCCACAACAAATTGGGTATTCCGCTCTTGTACTCTCACAACTTCTTGTACCTTTATATTTATATAGAAAATCTATATAATGCACTCAGTGCACCTGCAACCACTTCTTTAATAAAAGGTCTTACTACTCTTTTCCATTTATTTCTATTATTCTCTCATCTCCACTTGAACTCTTCTTTTCCTTTTTATTCCACAATAGATTTGGTACATCCAACTCTTTCCTCCCATCCCTAAGTTAGTATTTATGTAAACTTCAAATCTGAAAATAGTAGCTCCTGGTACACAAATTGTATACGCACTTAAGTGGTATTGTATGTTTTAGAGTCACTCACTCTTCCAAGTCAAGTCAAAAGCAAGTCGCTCTCAGTGTGCGAAGAAAAAAACTAGCTGAAAATTTTCTCCAGTCTACATCATAAATTTCTGTATCATCTCGAGAAAATCATTAGAAAAATCCAAGTAGCCCCCCGTAGGGAGAGGCCAACCGCAGGTTCAAGTAGAGTAAGATGATGAATGCAATTGCTAAAAACAAATATCTAGTGTCTACGTGCCTATATTAGTATATGAGGTTTCATGGAACCAAAATTACAAAACATACTACGTTACTACACACTGTAGTAAATAAACAATACTTACACTTACAACTAAGTACTTTCGGTACGGTACTAAAAACTATAGGGAATGATATAGCACAAATGTACATACAAATGTATAATAGGTCCATGTAGTTTAACATGCTTCATTTCATTCCGGTTTAGAAACCCTTTTATTCTTGGTAAGTCGTTTGACTCCAATAGAGAGTGTCTATCTGTCTGTCTACTTGTATATAAGGTCCTTTCGTGTTAACTCGTTTCTTTCTCTTAAGTTTCTCCATTCAGAGTTCTATTGTTTGTTTCTATTGCTCCCTCCCTATGTGAACACGAACAACGAAAATAAAATAGGATACTATAGCATGGCTTACAATCATCCTCGTATCTTTACTTGGCAGTGTGTATGTACGTACTAACTTATGCATTTCCTTCATGTCTTACGAAACTTATCTTCCACTCTTAAAACTCTAAGTTTTAGATGACCCATGGAGATTTCTATGCTTTTCTATTCCAACTCATTGCAACTTTGAGTCCATTTAACCATTCCATATGTATACTCACATCACACAAAATAAAACAATTCTATATATTACTCCACGCTCACAAACATACATGACTGTACTTATTCACTCACCCATGCGTTTAATACACAACCAAAAGACTGTCGGGTCAAGTGAAAGTAAATAATTTGTAATAACAAGTATCTATGTACAATACTACATGGAAAAGGATAGAAAATTATTATAATAAATTCACTACAGCACACACACCCGTCCCTTATGTCCATTTGCATTGGTAATCAGACTCAAATGAGTAAATAAATCCTGCCAGTAAAAAATTGTCTTCAACTTTGTTTGCTCTACCTAACAAGATGAGGGAACATGCTTTTAAAACACTTTAGCAGCCATCCGTACACATTACATTCAACTATTCAACTCATTCCTCGTATACTAATGATAGCTTTACCATAATATTAGACTTTAAAAAACTTGGACAAATACTTACTTTGAATGCCTTTCCGACGACCTATTAATTTGGAGAGGTGGGTGATTGGGATGTTAATCACAATTACCACTTCTTAATATTTTCGGAAACTATGTTTTCTTCAAAACAGGAATGGGTTCTTGTCCTTCTGCTTGCTTTCAATACCAGACTCAAAACCTGAAAGAAAATTAATGAATTTCAATTATAATCGGTCATCTTTACTTGTAGATTTTGGACAATTCTGATCATACAATTCATAATCATGTGCAATACTATTGGGAAATGGTTGATTGATTTTTAAGCATTGATTTTATTGTCCATTTTCCAGGGAAGCTGTAGAAGGAGACTTTGAATACCATTTTCAACCACCAAATCACCTGGAAGATACAACCGGAAGATAAACGTCATCATATTGCGTCACAACTTTGTTAGCATTGGAGTGGGCATAAAATAGAATAGCAAATAACAGCAGATAAGTTGTGACTTGCAACTGACGGATGAGGTTATAGGGGTGCAGAAAAAAATTATCTCTATTTGCTCTAGTACATTTCGCAATGGCTTAGAAAGCAGGCGGCCACGAAATAAATGGGTTTTCGTCGGAATTTTCAT
Organism: Tomocerus maximus; assembly: GCA_019776445.1. Classification (NCBI taxonomy): domain Eukaryota; kingdom Metazoa; phylum Arthropoda; class Collembola; order Entomobryomorpha; family Tomoceridae; genus Tomocerus; species Tomocerus maximus. Next base: position 41,216 of record JABASH010000013.1, read on the forward strand.
CATCGCATGACAACAATTGAGAATAAGCAGAACAGAGAAGAGCATGTATATAATAGGTTGTAAGAAGATGTTACATCTGCCTGACCACTTTGCCTTAGCTTAACTACCTTATTCTTCATCCTGCTGGTTGATAATAACCTTGCTTCTAAATCCAAACAAAGCATTCATTTTACGCTACTNATACGAATAAAATATAGATACACTACTCAGCACGGTGTGTGTTCTGCAAAAGATATAATAAATGTATTGTGGATGCAAATGTAATTACCTACATACATCCTGTGCAAAAAATTGATATGATATTGCATGTAGTGATTTAATGCAGAGTTTTATTAAAATGCAATTAAACAGCAAGTAATATAGTACTAATCTAAGATAATCAACCATAAACATTTCATTGACTGATTAAATACGTTGTAAAAATTAACAGCAGCACGTTAATCTTTTCAACATTAATCTGAAAATTTAGTATCTACAGTAGTATCTCTGTAGAGAATCATCTCGGACGCTACGCTGCTGAAAGTACATCACATTCTCTACCTTTTCCAACTCCAATCCTCAGTCAGATAATCAAAAACCGGTACTAAACAGCATGCCAAAGCTATGCAACATTTTTGCAACGTGTACATATGCATAAGGGAGTTTATAAAGGTTAGAAAATTCCTTGTCAGTCGCTTAGGCATAAGTCATAGAGAATATACTCACTTGATTCCTTAAGGAGCCAGACAAGCAATCTTGTCTCGTAGTTAAATCAAGTCAGGGCATAATCTAAGTAATGTAATGATTCTTTTCTGCCACTAAACCATCTATAGCTATCTAAAACCGCACGAACATACCTCCTAAGTTAAGTCTTGTGTTAGGACCACTACCTCTCTTATATTTTTCATCTTAGCGTCTCCGTTCTATCTCTTGCTAAATAATAAAAGGAGCTATGAAGTGTCTTAGTACAATAATGAATGAAAAGAAGTTTAAAGATGTAGCAAGTTGTACAGAAAACCAAAGTAAACTCCTCTACATCTTTCCATTAGGATCTTAAAGTACAATGTACAAAGAATATTAGAGTGCCCTAAGAAAAGAGCTTTAAGAATCCTACCTAAAAAGAAGTATAGACTCACTATACCCAAACATAGCTTTCAGACTAAAGCTGAACTGTAGCTGTGTAAATACAGACTACAAGATCCTACTTATGACAACTTCCAAATCTAACTTCCTCTTTCTTCAGGGCTCTCTTATGTTTCCAACCAGAGTTCGCTCTAAGGTTAGCACAAAATAAATATTACAATTGTAAGAGCAGCGAAAACGACATATCCATCTTATAACGCTGCAAAGCACAGTACCTACAGCTGCTGCTCATAACACTGCGTATTTACCTAAGGAAAAGTATGTTTTATTATACAATGTAGAATATTATAGTATCTGAGTCAATCTGCAGAAAAAGTGTACTTGTAGAAAATATAACTAGAGCGTAGCTAGTCCCAAGTTTCAATATTGTATACCTATATTATATAGTCTAGACTAAGAGTAGGTAGGGATAGCTTTGTAACAGAACGACAACATTACCCAATTCACAAAGTTTGTATTATAGTTACATAATGCATAATATTCGCAGTACACTTCACATTCCATAGCACTCTGTAGTTCTCCGGGCCGTCACACAGTAAACAAAAAATCCCTTTTGTAGCTTTATTCTAGCTTGGGATTTTCAAAAGTATCAACTTTTTGCACAATTTCTTTTCCATTGTGCACAGCAGTTGTAGTAATGTAGACACAAAGTACATAAAGACATACTGACTGCTAAACCCAAGCGGAATATAATGCACTTCTGAATTGTCGAAACTATGTATTCCTTAGAAAACTTGGTCAACCTAAGTCAACTTAACTTCAACTCATAATCAGTCAGCCACATTTTAGTTGAGTTGAGAGCTCTTTTCACCAAATCCTAAGTGTTCGGCTACCTCCTTTTTCCATGAATGTTTTTGACTGCTGAATGAACGTACCATATTTTACTTTGTACATTCTATCTACCTACTGACAGAGGAATGACAGAAATAGATCGCCAAGAGTTTTACGATGACTTTGCAAAATTGCTCCATTGAATTCTATTCATTAACTTTTCATTCTTGTTAGAACGATTTGAAATGCTCTTATTTCAACCAACTTTAATTCCGCTTTACTCTACCAGTCAAAGCAACTCATGAATTCAACCTAATTTCAATGTCACGGCTGTTATTACAAAATATTAGTAGATTTTATATCGTTATCATACAATACAGATACCATGTTTCTCCTAGACATCAAACCAAATATATATGCTAAATATTCATCTATTTATTTTCGTCAAGTCAATACCTAAACGATATCTTAAATGGACTGTGGACTTTAGCTTATAATAGTTGCAGTGCATTACTCGTTCAGTGTGCATGGGTAGTTTTTTCTGAAGAGATGCGTGGAAAGAAAGGTGCACACAGTATGAATATAATATAATAATAGATCACGAGTGAGTTGCAGGAGAATCTAAAGAAGAAAAGAGCACTTGAAGCTTCGCTAGTTTCATCTCCAAACTCTGGAATACCTTTATTCATCCCATATGTACCTTTAATCACTTTAAGCCCTGTATTTTAAATGCAGCGTATAGACACTATTCTATGATATCTATCCCTAAGGGTATGATTACTACATAGTTAGACTTGGTAGTAGCAAACGGTATATCGACACATAGTGACTATTGTGTATATCATTTTGTAATGAGCTACTACAGATAATAAAGCCGCAAATAGGAAAAGCGTTGTAAGGAAAATTGGAACTGGTATGCATTTCTGGAAGCTTGAGTCTATTTTATAGGAAGTATATAGGATTATAGTTGCAAAGTGGAGTACAGAATTCCTAGCTGTGTCTATTTACCAGTAGCTCGCTGAACAGAACTGACTTCTTGAAGCAAAAGGGTGAATGACAACGACAACTCTTCAGAAAGCTTCAAGTGTCCTCTTCTTCTCTTCACAACCATGTCTGGGAAGACAGAATCAAGTCAACTCCTACATATTCTACATCGGTAGTTGTACTAACTACGCTTGTATAGTTAAGGAACTGGAGTTTATGTAATGCTTTAGTAAAGGGTGCTACCAGAGAGTCGTCTGGCTGAACAGAACAGTTGAGGCGATGCGATGGTGGGCTTCCTCGATAAATCCGGAAAGAAAAGTTACTGGAAAACTTGTTCAAAAGTTTGTGAGACAGGGAAGGCAAGTCTCTGGTTAAACAGAGCGACGCTTTGTACAACCACATCGGACTAAAGCAAACCACAGTGCAGACGAAAAGGGTTACAAAGTTTGTCCAAGAGAAAGACAAGGAAAACAGACTGGAGGGCACTGCACGCTTAGCGTTACACTAACGAAGTAACAGAGTAGTGGAACGATAATCCAGCGAAAGTCCATTGGAAGATTCCGATGCAAATGAGAAACGTCTCATTAGCGGACTGAGTCCATTAAATATAGATTTAAATTAAAGCCCATCCAGAGTTGAATGGTAGAATAGAGGAAATCCAGGGATGGGTTCCTATTTGCTATCTCGCCTCTACTCTAATTGCTATAATTGTAGTTCGGAAGTCAGGAAGGAAAATTACACGCTACCCACCTACTATCTACCTACCTACCTATCTAAAATTCTAACATGCCATAACTTCTCCCTATCTCCTTCTCACTACATAGTTTTATTTAGTTTCATCATTAATTTCTGGTGGGTTAACTAAGGCAATTGTTACTATTCGGAGAATGAAGTTAGACCGACTTGAATGCTCTAAATATTCATTCACACAGTATATAATAGGCAAGAGATGACAGGACAAAGCTAAATACGAGCGGAAATACTTGCCTACAATTATATTATCTGCATCCGTATCATATTTACACTAATAAGAACCCTCACAAAGGAATTCTCCTTTCTTAGAAACACAAATTTTACAATTAACTCCTCTTCTATTCCAAAAATGTACGTCCTAATTCTAAAACACTACTGACAATGAGTCTGTGTAACTGCTTATTAACTTATCAAGCATGCGACTGTATTTAGGGGAAATCATATCCTAACTGAACTTCTTTCAAGCAGTCAATTCAAAACAATAGGATCCACTTAATTAAACGAAAGGAGAAAATTAAGAATGACAACCTCCAGCTTTGTTCTTCCTTTTCACGATTGATGTCTTTATGCCTACAGCATCGAATCGGAGAAAAAAGAAATGTTCACTAACAGGGATGTGTCGTGCCTCAACTTTTATCAGCACTGCACGCAATGCACAATAGCATTGATTCTTCATCATCTAAACAAACTGGACTGGAGATTCTGCCGAAATTCAAACAAAACAAATCAGGAACAAGAAGCAACAGACAAGACTAACTGATAGCTCGTTCGACGGCTGCCCACAGATGCAAACTTCCAATGTTATTACATACTTGTAAGTATTGTTACAAAGCAAAGGCAAATCATAAAGAGTTCGATGGCACCCATACGTCTGTCTTCTCTCTAGGAGTAATCCAATGCAAAGTGACCGAAGGAAAGAGAAGAAAGAGCAAGTTAAGTAAAAGAGGTAGACATAAGTGCTTCAACAACCAATTACCCGTACTACTCTCGAATTCCTTTTCTCAACTAAAGGAGCATTGAAATTGATGGAATGGTGTATGTAGCCCAAGTGAAGTCCATAAAAACCGATCCCACATTTTTCTCACAATTACTAACAATCTGGAAAGACGAACGCTATCTCAATCCAACATATGATACAACTGCACTAATACATGCTACTGCTTCTTCCATTTCATTGAAATACGATAATATACCGCTCGAACTCGTAGTAATAGTAATAACTATGGTAAAGAATTGGTGTTGTTGCATATAGGTACCTACTTATTGTAGCCAAACGTATTTCCTCTAACGAAGATTGAAATGGAAAATCTTAAAAGAAGGTTATCAAAGAAATAGATACGAACTCGTTTAGTAGTATATCCTATATAGCCAAGACTTGAAAGAATGCATTAAGAATCATTCGTGGTTTCTTCATGTTTTTCCTCGGTTACATTATCTATATAGCAAAGTATAAAAGTAGGTAGCTATACTAGGTAGTCAATGCGTTCACCACTACTTTACACACTCGAATTTTTCTGCTACTAGTGATATAAGGGAGTTTCTTTCATTTCTCATTTCACTCAACAATTTCTCGCCTGTTTTTCAACTAATACTTATAAAGTAAGAAAGGTGAGCAAAAGCACCGCAAAAAAACTAAGAAAACATAAGAGCATCCTTGCACATTATAATTTTCGATCCAGAACTTTCCGATCTGTCGACATACGTGAGATTCTCTATCAAACTAATTTTTTAACTGCACGCAACTTGAACACATTGATGTTGTACATTGCTGATGTATATTTGTGCTCACTTCAAAACTTCATTTTTAATAAGCATATACTTAAGTGTTAAGGTTAAGGTGTGTGTAGTCTGTACTGTACCATAATAGCACAGGATATAATAGTAAATACTAGTTTAGCTAGAATACACGTCTCACTTTCATCTGCACTACCTCATAGAGTAATTTACATTTAGCTAAGCGTGACTATCATCAGTTGGGTATTTTACATCGAATGTGTAACAGTTTAGTAAATACATAGCCATAAAATAGCCTAGAATTTTTGTTGATGGAACTTTATTTACGTGGTCATGCTATATAATGTCTGTAATCTTAAATATGGTATAATATTAGGGAGTATTAATATATACCGAATGGTTATCCTTGTAATTTTGCTACCTGCTAGGAGAATGGAACTTTATTTACGTGGTCATGCTATATAATGTCTGTAATCTTAAATATGGTATAATATTAGGGAGTATTAATATATACCGAATGGTTATCCTTGTATTTTTGCTACCTGCTAGGAGACATGGGAAACATGGATGTAGACGTCAAGAGAAATCTAGACGCTGTCACAATGCCCATGTACTAAAAATCAATTTATTGTAATTGCACCTCGTTAGAAGGTCAACACTCTGATTTACAGGTGATAGAAGCATCAAACATGGCACATAAATCGAAATTTTCCGAGTCAAGTTGGAAACACGCAAAAGAGTAGTTTTTGGTGTTCGATTGCATTCTAATTCTCTGTTCTAGACGATAAACTGCATTACTAAAAGTACTATTACCTACCTTTAGAGATTATAAGTTATAAACAAGGTACAGACGCATTAAACACTCACTCTAGCCTAGTCAATCATAATACAATCAAAAAGCATAGTTTAACACTTTATCCTACCCTTTACATCTGTGCATGCATACTAATAAAATTTTTGTATGGAATCTTTACTACATGTTTTCTTCCCATTATCAATGTTCGAAAGGGACTTTTGGATGAAGGGAAGCAATATAGCAATATCTTATAAAGTATATACATATATAAGTAATATTCAATAAATACTCTTATGGCTATAGTCCAGGCAAGTCGAAATGATTGAAGTTAATTGTCGAATTGAGTCCGTGTCTGGCAACAAGAGCAGACGAGAGGAGAACAGAACACACCAATTGAATGAATAAAGTGAGTGAAGGAAAAAGAGAAAAACCCGTTTTGCTGTCAGATCAGACAAGACGGGATTGAATTCTCGGCCGACCGACCGACCCACAGTTGGGTCATGCCATGCCCCGTCCTACTGCTACACACAACTACTAATACAGTTCGATTGTGAAAACCGAATTCAACCATAATAATATACATTAGTTGTAATATACATTTATGAAGCTACGAAAGACATTCCCTTTCAGGTTTTGCCCAACCAAAGCTAAGTTAACGTGCCACAATTACTACTGCATATCAACAAGGGGAAGATGGATGCTTCTTCTCTTTAACTATTATAGCTCAACCTTTACACATTTATTAGAAGCAGACAGACAAGAACAAGACAAAAGGAGCAGACTGCAGACTGGATCAAATCAATGGAAGATGGAAGCCAGACCTAGTCAGGGAATTCACTCTAACAATATTCCGCTGTAACACTTAAGGTTTAAGGAAACGAATTTTGCAATTTATTTTATTCCTTAAGCAAATACTACTGACTAAACACTACATCATGTTGGAAGCCTCTTCTGTGTGTTAAAAGCAATGAAATTGTATAAAAGCTTAAAAATGCATAGAGACTTCTCAGAGAATAACCTTTTCTTGCAGACAGACAGATTTAAAGAAATTTCTCTTTCAGAAGTTTAGATTTAGACTAGTAGGAGAATTTTAACAATGGTAAATACCTTTTGAGTATGCTGGAGTAAATAAGAGAATTGCGTCATATAAAATCTTTATGCATACATTTCCTTTGCAGCTGATAGTCGGATCTACTAGGCACCTTTGTGTGTTCTGCTATTGTATAAACCTTGCACAATATTCCATGTAGGTCAAAAGAAACTCATTAAAGACTGGCTGGAGACACGAGAGAGATCAATTATTTAGAGTCAGGCTATACATAGTTTATTGCCTAAAGTAAATTAGAACGCGATTTCAATAAAGCTTCTGCTACTACAGCTTAAGCTCAGTTGATGTTTACCTTAGAGGAGGCAGCTCTCAGTCACAAAAGCCCTTACGTCTCATATTCATACATTTCAACTCACTACACTACAATTCTGCCAAGTTCAGTCCCGCTATTCACTCTCAAACTGAACAACTCCCCAATATTAGTCTACGAATTATTTAAGCTTACCTAATATAAATCGCTGTGCAAAGGAAAACATGCACACTTACACTAATATAAATGGCTCAGACGATATTCTCAGTACATAAAGGAGGGAGATCACAATCTTTTCAATGCGTAATGCGTCATATGAATGGCATATCACTCCTCGTTTATCAAATGGATTTTAATCCCCTATGATAAAAATTATCGCTTCCCGGCCCCTTTCCTTTCTTTCCTCCAGTCGTTTTTACAATACTCCCAGAAATACTCTAACCTATTCTACTAACAAAAACTACAGCCCGCAGATTTGCACTTATCTGCACGCAAAATACAGGCATACTTTCTCTTAACAATCAAATCCCTTTCCTTCATTCATTCTTATATAGCCAGCTTTAAACTTCAGACCTTCGTTCTAAATTTAACAACTTGCAGTCAACTCCGCCTTATTTCAATTTTCTTCATTGTCCTCTCACTCAATTCATTCTTACTTACGTACACAGGCCAACATATCGTGTTTGTGTATCTTAAGCTTAGCTTAAGTGCAGTAACATAAGTAATTATGCAGTAACGGTAAAAAATTAGGATTAGCAAGTAAATTAATACACCAAGCCATATACCAAGCCATATATATGAACCATATAAAATATACACCCTCAAACCTGGCAAAATCGTGTAGGAAGGTGCCAAGACCGACAACAACATTTCTAAAGGATGTTGGCCTATTAATAATTACTAGTGTAATTTTTTATACAAAGAAATACATTCTTTCAAGAAACCGAAATTTTTATCAGAAAACCCTGGATCGTCTAGTTGGGATTGACTAGTATTCTATAAACGAGGCTCAGTGTATAATTTTAAAGAAATAGTCATTATTTATATCAGTTTCTTACTATGCATCTGCATTTAATTAGTATTACAGTTAATAACGGACCCAATTTTTTTCCTGGAGAATAATAGCTTAGCAAACTAAAATCATGTCAGAAATTCACTCATTACTTGCCTGTTTTCTTAAAAACCTGCTAGTTGATTTAATATTGGCGAAGTATGTCATTTCATCCATATTGAACAAATTTAATGAGACGAACTAGTGAACTAGCTCTCAATAATCCTTTATTCGTATCTGTTCTAGCAAGATAATTGGCATCATTTAGAGCACATGTCAGTAATAACACTCTGTTACACCTAATAAGAAGTCAACTGCTGATAATAAGTAGCTCAAGTATGCAATGCACTAAGGGAACTTTCTCAAATTCACTGACTTTAAGATTCATAGTCAGTTTGATTTCGTACAAGTTATTATAAGTAGGCGTCTTAAGATCTGATTTCTGATATGCATGTAGCAGACAGCATGAGTAGAAAAAATAAATGCTGCTACTTACGGGAGTTACCAAAATGGCAATGATAATAATGATGCATTCTTATTGAGAGTGAATCTTTGCATAGATCCCGAGTACAATATCCGGATTTATTGCCAACATTCTTTATTCATCTATTGCTATTGACATAATAGAACCAAAGAGTACATTAGTTAAAAAGAATTGCATTTCTATTCCATAAGACACTTTTCCATCCGAATTTTCAGGCTGCAAAAGATTCATACAGAATTCAGGAAATATGCAAAGGGAAAATGAGGATGATTATTAGACATACTTAGAGTACTTATCGTTAGACTTGGTTGAACAACTAAAAACCAATTTAGATTCACTAGAAAAATGAAATCGGAGCAGCAGGAAGCCCACTTATCCACTTATCTTCACTAGCTCAGCCAGGGGTTTGCACTTCAGATGCCGAACACTCGACTCGAACAGGCAGAGTAAAGTCAAAATCTTCATACTAAATGTTCTACTTTTTTAGCGATCACACTTACCCTGCGCTTTAGAGTTGTAGAGTAACCCCAGTTGGTATACGTAATTAAGTTTCCATTATAGCATAAAACTTGGATAACAAAACGCTGCTGCAGTTCAGAAGTTGTACAAATTAAGTCACTAAATTATAGAGCATTTGTTAAGAAAGAATATTCGCACACACTACATAATATTCAGAAAATCAATCCGCTTTTACAGAATCCACTACTACACACAGGGTTCCACCATAATGCACGATTAGTGTTTCTATGATAAGAGAAGGAGTAGGAAATGGTAGCATTTCATTAAATTGGTCTTCATAAGCTACGGTAAATGTTGGAGGGAGAATGAATATTTGCATTTGTATGGTAACCTCAAGACACCAGAAGCCATGCCGGATTTCTGAAGACACGTTTGATTTGGCTAGCGCAGTTATGCACGGTACAGCTAATCAATCAAAATTCGCAGTGGCAGGAAATTAACCTTTCACCTATACGTATGCTTCAAAACCTGAGTAGCAGAAACAAATCTTGGCTGTTGGAAAAATAAATTTGTTACAAAGGCAGCTAACTTTTCTAATTAAATGAAGTTGGTGTTCCTCTGCAGGGAAAAGAAATGGCCAATTATGCAGCATGACGTAGTACATCTCAGTCACAGGAACTTAGCTGGTCAAGTAGGACAAAAATGCGACAGAGTCTGTAAGTTAATTATGTATAATTTATTGCATGTACTACGCTGCAATTTTTATGCAACAAAAGTCAAGTCTAATGGGAGTAGCTAAAAAAAATGCAAATGTCAATTGGCAAGAGTATAAAAATTGGGAGCAAACGAGCTAAGATAATAGAGTAGACAAAACATCCCAAACAATATATATAGAAGAGGAGAGAAGGATTGACATTATCACAGTGCGATCTTCAGGTCAGCTACAGACAGGACAAGACTTAACTCAACTTTAATACTGCAGTGCCAAAGAAAGACAGGTTTACATGCTTACAATGTGATCAAGACATGTTAAGGTCAACCTTTCATGTCTTTTACTTGTTTTGTTGTATGTATTTGTATCGTTTGTACCAATATATTTGGTACATACGTAGTATCTACATCATACAAGTATCTGTACTACTATATTTTTATTTATATTTCCAATAGCACCCGCCTGCCATATATACTCATTCCATAGTACTCTTGTATACAATGATTTCGCCAGTGGCAAACGTGAAAAAGCGATGCAAACGAAAACCCGGTGAGTTAAAGTTGCCATTACAGTTTTTTATACATTTTTCTGTCAGCTAAAGAGTCTAAAGAATGGCAATCCATTGACATCAGAACCTTTTGCTTATAGTGTAACACTATTGTTTTCGTCTCTATGCTGTCTGTCAACTTTCGACTGTTGTGCTATGCACTGACTGAGCTTTGTACATATGTTGGAGAATGTAATGGAGCCAAAGTCAGTGTGTAGTATTCAGAAAAATGGTGTAGCTCCTAGCTGCTGGACAAGTCAAAGAGTATTAGACAAAATTTTACTGGCAAGATTGCTAGGCAAGCACAAAAACACAAAGAAAACAAAAAAGAAAGAATTGTAAGCTTTTACTGAATCGGATCGGAGTGAGTGCCCGGGCTGCGGCAGTTGCTTTGCCGTTTCTTTATCCTACATTGCAAGGATACATATCCTTTGGGAGAGAAGTGAGTGAGAGGAAAATAGCATATCTCACAAATATATCTCGTCTTTCATTCCAACTACCATGAACCCGTTGCATTAGTATATGTTTACCTACCATATCTTTATTTCTACGAAGCTTAACCAGAGTTATAGAGGTATACACAGTAGAAGAATATAGAAGTAGGTATATTGGATATATACAAACACGTACATTAAGCATTATAACATAACGAAGGTCGGTGTCGACATCCAAGACAAGACAAGAGAAAACGAATAAGACCGTCTCAACTCAAGTTTCAGTCCAGAGTTGATTTAAGTGTAGATGTAGTTGAGTAGAGTAGGGCATGTTATGTTGACTTGACACGATCAATGTCTTACAGAACTCATAGACTAGAATCCTTCATTCTTTCTCTTTTCTAGTGAAACGGATTATCTCCCAAAAGAATAACTTCCAATATTGCAGAAACATTGCGTCTTTCGCTTCCCATCACATTTTAATACTCCTCTACACTTGTACTCCTATACATAAGAGCTATCTCACTTTACTATGCATAGGTATCTTTAATAATGCTATATTATACTTTGTCAGTCACTCCGCACTAAGTAACTACACACACAGTACAAATACACTGACTGTGCATACATACAGTTAGAACATAGAATGATATATCTGCATGTTGCTAGCTTTATTCGTCAAAACACGCATTTCACCCTTTCATACCAAATTACAAAACTCTTTCTTATAAAAATTCAAATATTTCTCTCCTCTTTTATTCAGAACCACATTCAACATTCATATCAACAATTCTCAAATTTTAAAGCAAATGCGATTTTTCTATCTGTACTTAAGTAACTGAAGCTAGTGCAATGAATATTGTACTACATACTTTAGTTTTGTAGTTGTCCTCACTTTAATGTACTGTCACCTGCCACTTGGCACATACTAGGTATACAGCAACACAATATTATAAATAAATGCATAGAGTATTGCAAAGTTGGATTTGTATTTGAGTGCTTTGTAGGTATTAGATACACAGCATTTCTCATTCGACTACCTTTATGGCATCCCATGTACGGAGAGGAAAACTCTTTTTAACTCCGCCAAAAGCCAACTCAATTTTCTATTGCTGTATTATACACATATCCATTTCCTCCGGAAAAATCGTGCACACTTTTTGATGTCCTACATGATATTAGACGTTCAAATATTGATTTAGTTTTTCCAAACACTCTCATAAAGCACAGCACAAGTACCTAGTGGAGTATAGACCAAAGGCAGAGAGGAAAGGGAAGACCCGACGCAGAAGGTATCTCTAAGGCACATAAAACATACTCATCGCCACTCAACATCCAAGAAGAGATTCTCTATTCTATGTACTCGATTACACTTTGCAGTCTTTCCCTGGGTACATTTTGCTATCATGATCTACGAAAACACACTTATATCGTACATGACTATTAAATCTCTATGTAATACAGACACATCTGCAAAATGAACCACCCTGTCCAAACTTACTTCAGCTATGGAAATATATACCGACGGATATTTCAAGTCCCTTTACATACACAAGCGAGCATTTTAAAGTAAACATGAGAATATATTTATTTCCCATTGAAATCTAGGAGGAAAGTAAATAAGGACCAAGTTTGCTTGACTAGTTCTAAGTAGTATAAGTAATTTAGATATATTTAGATAGGAACTATAGTTTGTATATTAAATATGCAGACTACTCATCTCCCCGTCCAATCTTAAAGGAAGGATGTGTGGAGCGTGTAATATTTGCAGTGCTTGGCTTTGACTTGAGACTGACTCATAAAAATTTGGTTAGTTTGTAACATTGCTCTTTACTTTACCTCTACTTAAGTTCATTTATCACTAGAAGCTTCCTATTTAAATTTGGGTCGTTTACGCTATGAGCCTCATCAGATCTGAATTACGTCCCAAGAGAGAAATCCGTAACCAAAAAACGGCACTTGAAAGCTACTATGATGTACATTACATTGCCTACTTTATTCATTATTATACGCAATATTCTTGAGAGATAGGAGCTTAGTCTGTAAACATAGTAGGCGGTAGAAACTTCCGTCCGTTCAAATACTACATTACTTGTCACTGCTTCCCATTACATTAACAATAAGTGAGGTTAGTTCAGCTGACGATTAGCAACTACTTTTCAAGCCTTCCCTCATTTAGACTCTGACTCCACTATTTATCGCCAGAATGTTGCTAAAGCTTTTATCGCTCTATGTACGGTGGTCGTCGGAAGTTGAACGAAGGTGTTTCTAGTCCCACCGGAGTTTATTAGATCGATGTAAGTGTACTCCAAATATTATTAAGGATACTTCAAGCTATATAAAGCATTAGTATTAGTATTTGAATGCTAGTGAAATTCCATATTAGGTAAATTATATTAGGGATGCCATTCTGTTAACACATGACTAGTTAATAACTATCCTTACCTACCTCCACTTGAGAAATGTTCGTTTCAGCCCACTTAGTTCCAGTTCAGAGCTTTAACAGCACAGTGCGACTATAATATAGTATGACTCCACCACAGTCCTACATAATACTGTATAGATAATTCGCAAACTCTCAACTCTCCACGGACGAGTACAAACTATCTAGCTAATAACTAATAACATTGTTATGCTCTGCATTACATCACTTGCACTTTACAGCCATGACACAGCTACATCCGCTTGTTGTCTCTCTCTATCAAACTTTCGGTATCAACTCTTTAAGGCTCAACTGCAGAAACTAGTAGAGTACTCTCCACTGGCACAGATTAAAACCCTTGTGCAAAATCCATCAAAATTTACCCTTCCTTCCTTTCCCATCCTAGAATAACTAACGAACTACTTACTAACTAGGAACACGATGCGCGAAAACCGAGAAGGACTACCAACTAACAACTACTGCATAATTTTACAGACTACTAACAGGACAAGCCACATTTGAATACTTGAACATGGACTTTTAAAAGTAAATGCATTATCCTTACAGAGCAATCATTTCTCGGTTCGCTACACACATCTTTACAGTATACTTAACATTACTTCATTATCTCTGTACATACGCTGTGACCACCAAGGCCCTGCTCGTCCCAAAACTTTATATCTCTAGTATATCCCATTTTCTAATTTCACATTTATTTCACGAAAGAGCAAAGTAAAGACTTACTTAGTCTTCCTTTGCTTTCTCGTATATTTATTTTGATTTTCATCTTGCCTTCCCATCAGAGCATTGGACGTGTCTACAAGAAATGCATGCAACTACAAACTACACTTTGTCTAATCGTAAGTTTGTTCCTACAGGAAAGAAGAGTTATATACATGGACTTTGTTAGTGTTAGATGAGTCACTCTATTCCCAAGTGTGCAACAGGAACATCGGAGTTTTGAGAGGGGACTACCAGTTTGCCAGGGACTTGTAGACCGAGGCTTTACTGCAGATTGCTGGATAGTTCAGCTTTTCCAAGTCGACTTGGATGAATCTGTATTGTCAAGCCCTTTCTCCAGACTAGTGCATACATATAGGTTTATGTATGCACTTACAGTTTGTGTGCAATGCAACGTACTAATATGAGCGTAGAAGAGTGATTGCCATTAGGCGTTAGTAGTCGAGTGAACTAACTAAACTAACTACCTAATTCACGCACACTATGCACAGCAGTGAAACAGTAAGAGCAACAGTACTCATTATACTTCAGGAGGTGACTACATACAACCACTACTCGAGTATATAATGTGACCGGTATTATTCTACTTGATATAGCAGATGAAACATTCCTGATTGAATTAAAAAGGGGAGATGAGTAAATGCATAGCATGCAAAGTTGCTTTCTGCAGGAAGATAAAGTACAGTAGTGTAGCTGTAGTATGCACAAGCTTCATTACGCTCCTTGCATTGAGCAACACTTTTGATGATGAGATGACTGTGAATGAAGTTGATGAGAAGGGAGCCGGGGCTCGAGCCGAGTAACTATATAGATGAACTCACTTTGTTTTCGGATTGCATTGCAATGCACAGACTTCGGAAATAATAACAGACTGATGGGGACATGGAAGGCTAAACTTGAGTAATATACTCCGCACGAAATTCCATCACTTTGTCTCATTCGCCCATCGATTTCCTGGCGATGTCTCAGATTTCACATTTTTCCCCCCGTCTCTTTGTCGCTACATAGATTTATAACTCTTTTGCACCAACGGCTACAGAATGCACTATATCATTTATCATTTATAGTGACTTACCCTTGACTTTCTTATTGTTATACTATCCATATCGGTTCTTATTGACTGGCATACCTAACTCAGGAATTTGCATTTCCTCTTCAGCGCTTTATGACAATACATTTACTTAGATGTGCAGCGATAGGATGGAAAGTAGATTGAAAATGCAGGTAAACTTTTCCCTGAATAGCAAAACAGCAACCACATTTTATAAATACCTATCATAACTAGTTTGGAACTTTTGGCTCAGAATCATGTTTGTAGAACGTATTTGATAGAACTAGATGCGCTTAGAGGATTCTAGGCAAGAGATACTTAAGCTTAAGTAGAAGACAGTGTAGTAGAAAGAATATTGTGAATGGGCATTGTCGTTACGTATTAAATATAATAGTGCATTGCATTGTCTCCCTTGACTTGTGCATTTAAGTGGCCCACAATCAGTTTAACTTTATCTCTGTCATTCTGTGTATTAGAGAAAAGCATTGTTGCTGCAGACAATCGGACTCATAATCTCTTAGCTTCCCTCCCTCAATTCCTCAAGAGCATTTCAACATTCGTTAAATAATGCAGAGAGGCTATGGCTATCAGGATGATGAAAATAGCACCAGATGAGAGAGATGAGATCAGTGGCAAAAAGAAACTGGCGCAAACTCCCTGTGGCACGCACAATAAGTATAACATTGCATTACATTACATTATTGTGGTTAATGTTCTAAAAATAGGGTTTCATTTCATGCAACACAATCGAATAGAATTGCTTATGGGGCTAAAATGAAATAAATAGGATTGCTAAGCAATAAATGCCAATATAGTGACACTTCCCAACTTGTTCGTAACTTCCCAATGAACATTAAAAGGACAATAAGCAAGGAATATTACTTTGAATTGAAACTTCAGTGCTACGCTAGGGTTGACTTTGCCTTCCCTTAACTTCACTTAAATTTAACCCTAGATAAAGTGTTGTGAGTCTGTATGGCCAATAAGCAGCAAAGCATAGGGAGCTGACACACCAAAATAATATGAGCAAATGATAAGTAATTCCTGGTCAGACCCTCATTTGATGGTTGGGGTGATCTGAATTCATCTTATATGTATTTAGATCATGCAGCTACATATATTCATGGAGAGGAAGGAGAGTAGGACTAAGTAGCTTGTATTTATTACTAGAATATATACAATGCATGGTTAACTAAGGCTTTACTCATCTCATTTTATCTCTGGAATCATTTCTCATTCCCTTGTGTCCGTTGTTCCCTTTTACTATTCCGGTAAATGCAAACAGATCTCCCTGTGCTATTGCTCCTTTCCTCATTTCATGCTGTGCGTCACTATTTGCAAATTATTATTCCTCCTGCAACATTCCGGATTTGTCACATCCTAGCAATACGTGATAGTTATACCATATCACAATATTATGCTGCACTCTGTCTTTGGTGTCACATTGGCATTATTTCGTGATAGCACGCTAAAATTAAGAATTATAATGCACAGACACTGTTCTGTGAATAGAAATCTACTTTCCTCTGCTGTACCCCATCTAATATTAGGACACAGATTTCAACAGGACAACACAGAATAATATGTCTCTATTTATCTGCCACTGATTGTGACTCACTTGTTTAGTATTCGGTAATAATGTAAGTAGTATTACAGATTCAAACTTGAGATTACTTTTAGCCCATCTACTTTTAGCTACCTCTAGGCTCTAACTCATTCTTTAGTAGATTAGTGTTATTTGTACAAACTTTTGACAAATATGTCGAAATATAATTCTCTGAAAAATAATTTTCCCAAGCACATACATTGTTGTGGCTTTGCATGACAGGCGAAAGTAGCACACTCACTAGTATAGAAAATCGTAAGGATTCTCACCGATTTTAAGAGCTGTATTGTGTGTAGTGGCAGCACAAAGGTTATTTTGATTCCCAAACCTGCAAAAAACAAAACAATACACAATGTCAAACTTTTAGCCAAGATTTGTTATAAAACAACAATGAAGTGATTTGTATTTCATTTGGAAAGGCCTATAACAACATTGAATTGATTGAATTTTAAAAGCACACAGCAATGTGAATTAGAATTGCCTGGAAAATAGCGAAGCCCTGCCTGGCCCTGACTATCCGTAAATATACAACTCGAGACAGGATGTTAGTCTTTTGATACAATTTCCCGTTTCCCTCTCCTATTTGCTTTTATAGCAAACAGATTCCGCATGCAGTTTAATCTGCTTTTTCCGAATTTAAAATATTTCTTGTTATTTTAAGATCATACTTCATCATATATACTCAGTGTAACAATTCTATTATGCTACGGAAATCAAAGCAAGCGGCAAGGAAAAACCGACTCGACCCGTCCATCCATCTTCTTACGAACACACAACGAACTCACACTATACTATCCTACGTAGGTATATCTAAAATGCATAATACATAAGAATATAAGCATAGATTCACATTCCTTTTGCATGTAAAGCGTGTGGAGCTTAGTAATAGTGTGTAGCATCATCGGAGCCTCTGCCTAAACCAACAAAACGAACCCAACCCAATGCAATGAAAATAAAATACGACTGCTTTCAAAATCAGACTCTCCTGTCTTGCCTGACAACTTCTACAGACCTATCAAATTGAACTCAACCTCGCTCTTTTCACTCAAGAGCTACACGATAACTTAGAGAAGTAACGCTTAGCTAAGCAACCACAAGTCTTAGATTTATTCTTTCTCAACGAATTACAATTACATTTGGATTTGGATGCAGAAGAGTCGTGGATTAAATCCAATTGAAAACTCAAAGCCCCAGGCTTAGAATTGTTGATTTGCAGAACATTGCATTAGTTGAAATAATAAAGCGAGATTTAAAAGTAAAAACTTAACTGAATAAACAATTGACAATCTTCCGCCGTGCCGCTCGTCCTCGTTTACCAAACGAAGCGATCAAATAACAAAAATTCTAACAGTATAAAATAATGGAAAATCAACCTCAAAAAATCGCTCAACTATTGACTGCATGAGCGGGCACAAGAAAACAAAACACAATGGATAAGGTGCGCAACAGAACATCTTACGACATTCCCACGCCACGGCAGGAATCAATTATGTTTTTGAGGCAAAACCACTGAATGCCTTAAAATACAGTGTAGACGGCCCCCTTCTGAGCCTTAAAGGACGGATGAAGGCTTAATTCACAGTCTACTTTATACTACAGCTACCCTTTACTAATTACTCCTCATAATATTCTTTATTTCAACTCGGCCTACACGAAAATACTAAGCGTTGCATGCATTCTATTGTAATTTACTTGAGAGTGAGAACACTCTACTAGGTACTCTAATACTCAATTCGTGTGCATTGCAGTGCATAGCATACTGCACGAAACAATTCTCTCGCAAGTAAATGCATCAACGTTATTCAATGAATCATTTCCTCACAGGTAACCTATATAAATTGTATTTTGTTCAAGCTAACTACACATTTCTGTGATTGAAAGATAGAAAGTAGTTCAGTCAATGTAATGCAGTTCCATAGATTTCTAGAAATGTATTTTTAAGGATACTAAGATAGAAAACAATGTCAAGTCTTACAGATTTCATACTGGGAAATGACTTTCCAGTCTCCAATTGTTTATCTTCTTACGATATTCAACAAACAAACACACACTCACCCTTTATTTCTGACTCAACAAAGTCTAAAGTACACATAACTTTCGGGTCACACAAAAGAAGCACTCTCACTTGCTGGCTTTGGCTTCACTTGACTCACTCAATTTTATATCTTACTGAAATCGAGAGACTTTTGATGTTTTTGGGGCTCTCTCTTGTTTTCATGAAGGTATAGCACTACTAAGTTACTCACAAAAAAAATAAAAAATGTTTGCTTGTATATAAGCAGGATATTGTGGAATCATATATGTATATCGCAGACATGGTCAAGTCCAAGTCATAAGTCATATCAATGTATTTAAAGATATTCAAATGGCAGAAGCAGTATTATGCATTATTTAAAGGGCAATGTATTTCTCCATCATTATTCTTGATTCGAACTTTGTACCTACCACTGATTTCATCATTACCACACTATTACATCTGCATCAATGCAGCTTTTATACAGTACAATTCTATAACTATAGGAAATACAGATATAAAATACAATTGAATGTAGAATTCGTCAGTTCTTCATTTTACAATTATTATTGTTCTTACATTGCATCGAGCGAGGTCCTAAATACTTTGAGTTGTTGGGTTTTACTATAAGTAAGAATATTACTCGTATATAAAGATAGAAGGTTTGGCAGACTTTGCCCATGCCTCGCCTCTCTTGGCTTAGCCCTTTCGTATTTCAATGTTATATTATGACATGATGGAGCATCTCACTCCAGCTGGGAAGTACAAAATGCTCATAACAGCTAACTTGCGTTTAACTTAACCACAACAACAATTCCAATGACATTCTATGTGTTCCACGCAAGTACAAAGCTACGGACAGACAGTCATCATTTTCTTATCATCATTTCTCTCCGACCCCCAAATGATTTTCCATGCAGGCTACCTTCGTATAGTCACTCAAACAATTATTAAACCATGGCTAAAGGAATCTACATTCTTAATTTACACTGGAATTTACTTATCATGGCCTTAGTCAATCTTGAGTGAATAAAATCATTTGAATTACTCCAAGCCTTAAAATAGCTACAGCATAGAATTTTCAAATTAACTCTTACACGTAACAACATCAAAAAGTTTACACAGAATCTACATTACATGTTTGCATTCCGGAACCCACAATCAGTACTTAGAGTTCCGGAATTCATTACTTTCAACCCAAAATATAGAGAAAATTTATAAGTTATATCACACATGCTTGCTGCATTAAAAATTTCTTTTACACTCACACTAATATGCTTGTTACAGTTGAAATAGGCAAACAAAAGGGGCAGTGAGTAAATTATAAGTAAAATGAATGTTATTCTGCAGTGACATACATTGGTATTGAAATACACACAACCTGGGCGGTGAACTTTTTTGCTGAGTTTACTTTCCTTACAAATTGATACAAATGCCCACTACTGAGCAACCACCTAAGTAGCCAGAAACCTTCAAACTAAATAAATTCGTCACAATCTTGGCTACAAACAATGCAAATCTTTCAAGCATAGACTTATATTCAAGTCAAGATAGGAGACGAATTAACCTGAGAGATTTACTTTTGCATGTGTTTCATTGCTACAATGCAGTAGTATAAATTTGACAACATACACACACTACAACACAAAAAAACACAATTACTATCATAAAAACAAAGAATAGAACAAACATGACTATTGTACTAATGACTCTAATGACTATGTTTGAGCAATTTTCTACCGAAATAATATAGATTTTAAGCATTTCTATTTTCCTGTTGGCATACACAGATACAACTTTATTACCGTAATCCAATTGTAGCATGCATGCGATTGAATGTATATTGAATGCAGTACCTAGGTTAAGTAGTATGTACAGTAAATACTAAATCATTTTATACCTTTTTGGAGAGAAGGTATGCATATAAACAACTCGCCACGTTTTCCTGATTGTTTATGAAGCTATATAAATGTGTAAGGACTTACGTAAAGCTGTAGCAGATATACAAAATCTATAATTTCGTGAGATATGATTTAGTTTAAATGTGAGAGCACATAAATTCCTAAACACGTCAAGACTCTTTTAGACATTATTGGATATTTACAATTCAATTTTGTTCTTTCTGTCATGATAGTATCCGTATAGGTAGGGCAGGTACCTATTGTGATGTAATTTTGGTCTCCATGTACGTACAAAAGCACAAGAATTATTTCACCTATCCAGATGGAGTAATACTTCATACTCTATTTGATTGGACGTGTGCTCTGGGCTCTGATTTCGTTGTATATTGTAAAAAGACTCGACTGAACTGGACAAGGCTGGACGCTGGGCTGAAAAGCCAATTTTCCAAACGGACTTTGTTCGTAATTCGGGAAGCCTTAAAAGCTAATCCCCTATTATTCTGTTTCCCCAACTAAAGTTCTACATACATATAGGACAAAATTGTATTAGGGGAAAGTCTTGTCTTACCTATCTGTATGTGTCTAATAAAAGATTTAGGTAGAAAGTTCATCTGTTATCATACTATACTACCATTCTCTCAAACTTTTCGTGTTAGTGTTGACACCCTCATGCATTCAGATGGAACGCAATAAACTACCGCCTGTGGATTTTATTTCCTATCAACTTTCGGGCTCTACCCGCTTGCTTTTCTATCTTGCACTGTCTATATAGCAGATCCCAACTTGTGTAAAAGAAAATGAGTTCCCTGCTTTTCTTTAGATTACTATTAGCAATAAGAAATATAAACACAAGGCCGAGCACAAACAATTGCAATATACTTTTGCTATCTGTATATCCCACACGAATAGGATCTGTGTACTATCTGATTAAGACCTTTATTAAAGTAGACTAGTCTTACAACCATACAGGGATTTTCATAAATATTTATTCCGTTCCCTCTAAGCGCTTTGTAAGCGGCTAAGAATGTGAATTGACTACATTAGAATGGCATTTGTCAGCACTAATTAGTAAAAAATATACCTAGCAATATTCAACATGTTTTTAGGTTGTTCTCCTATGATGACAAATAGGAAAGTTATATGGCACAAACAATCTTTCAACTTAGTACGTGGGATGCATAATACATATGAATGCTTATGAAATAGCCTGTAACTATGTTGGGTTTATAAATCAGGATGATAGTGTGTGGCATATAATATGGAGGAATTATATATCACGGAGTAGCATAAAGCAAACAAATCAAACAATGTAATGTCAGTAAATGTAATATGGAAACAAGGACACATGACGCTACAACTACAGGATCCTGTCACAAACAAATCCTCTGTCTGTTTCCAACTCATGAGTACACACATTAATTTCAACACTTGGAGACATACATTATACGCACTGAATTTGCAAGGGAACATGCGACATGCATACGTCATATTTACCCAAAAAAGAAAAAAACAAGACAATATAACATCAAATTACATTAGATACATAGAGAGAAACAGACGAGACGTTGATCGCAATTACAGTACAACATGCATCACAACACATCCCACAAAATCCTCAACTAGTAAAACACGACGACTCGTCTATATGCCCACATATACATAACAGGTTAAGTTTATATTGAATTAGTCTCCATCTTCTCATATTGTACCAGCTCCACGCATCAGCAAATCAGCCAGGTCTCTTAAACATCGTCCCTAATGCAATGTTACCAGCTGCACGGAGTCTAATAGTAGATTCAGCATGTCATGTATGTATACTGCTCTATAAAGTAGATATATTTATTTACTGTCCTTCTATCTGTATTTAATATAGGTGTTTCCATTTATATTGCCCACCAAAGGTTCCTCCCGATTATATCTATCTACACTAAATTTGCAGGCTGCTACACAATCGGCGAAATACATAAACCGCATTCCTGGTCTCATTAAATACAGAAGTCTCAAACCTTCTGTCCTGTTTGCAGTTTCCTTTCTGTGAGCCGAATAAGAGCTCCACAGATATAAACCCGCCCGCCCGCCTGACCAACAAACCAACCAACCGACTTATTTTCTCATCTGAATTCAATGCAAACCATAGCCACAGTCGCCTAGTCTAACTTTGCAAACATGCTCTATTTTCCCTTAGCCAGATATTCTTTGGTCGCTTGTCCTCCTTTAATTCAGATTTGGTACTTAAACACCAACTTTCCCTGACATATGGCATAGAAAGTTAGCCAACTGAAATAATGAGTGCCACCCGGAAAGTGTGCGAAATATCTGAGAACTGTCTCTGATTAAAATCCCAGCTTTGATCCGAATCTCGTCTTCTTTGCAAATTATTTAACACACCGATTCTTATAGATCCACAAACTTTCTCAACTTCTTCTAGCAATCCGACCATTAAGAAATAATTATTTACCATCTTTAATGGGCAATGGGATTAATAAACACATGTCATTGCTGTTAGGAAAGATAACTTTAGTATCTAATGTATTTATGGCCATCGTTAACAGGTAATCTTTTAAATCATATGAAAACAGTGTACAAAAACCATTTTTTTCAGGGAAAGATTTTATACTGAAGTTAAAAAATAAGGAGTATCTGCTAAAATAGTAACAGCAGTTACGAATGTTATTTTAAGGACTACTTGTGAATGAATGTAGTATCAGTATGCAAGTCAACATTCAGATAGAAGATATCTAGGTCTGCAAGAACGAACATGAACACACTACTTCACAATGATGGCTAAAATGTCCAATTTCTAAAGCTCTGGTTTAGTGTAGTGACTTGGTAGTAGACATTTTATCGGTAAACAGTGGGTATGCTATTCATTAATCACAGTCTACTTGACACATACGATGAAATTGATTTTAAATGGAATATCAGAATGTTATATCCTTGAGTAGCTGGTAAAGGAGTTATCTAAAATATTTAGTCCAAAAACGGTTGCATTGTATTGGGATGTAGCTCACGATGTTCTGTAGTGCAGGGAAAGTTGCTGCTGTCAATTAAGTGAACGATTTCAAGAATTAGCGAAAACGCGGTCGACTTCCTTACATTTTCCTATTTCTCGACAACAAACAAACTCTCAAGTCTCAAGAACCCACTTGCCATTAAGTTGACTCTGAGAAGAGGCAAAGACATTGAAGCGACACACTAACACTAAGTAGAAATCGACATCATCAATATTGTATCGACTATCCTGATAGAATCTCAAATATGGCACTAGCCACTCTTTGGCCTTAGATAACAGAATAACCTTTCTCAACGACTGTAGATGTAGTATTTATGTTTTTTACTGGGAGTTACTATATAAAGTCTTCAGATAATCTGGAGAACACGGAGCCAGTTCCAGTCTTCGCTTCCCTGACACTCCACTACGATCGAAATAAAAGAAAGACAAGATATATCTAATTCACGAAGAAAAATTTCCTGCTCTTCATCTCCTTATGTACACTTAACTAAAGTTACATCTGTTGTCTTCTAAAGAAAAGAAAGTCTTTTGATTTTCTCTCATAGTGATGGGAGTGGAAATAAAGTATCTATGTAGCACTACTAATATACAAAATATACATTAGTATTGCACTGGAACATGAGAAGAATCCTTTTTCCCTTTTCTTCGTCTGCTCTTGCATTCTAAGGTAGTAAAACCCAAGCAAATAATGCCATTTGCTATCATAAGAAAACCAACAAGACCAAATGGGACTGAAGTATGAGACAGAGGGAAACTAAACGAAACTACGTCTGCTAAAATAGTTACACAGTTCTCTCTCCTTCCACGTGAGAAAAGATATCCAGAGAACGAACGGAGTTACAGACTGAAACTGACTTTAGCCAGCTCAAGGAAGGTATTACATTCTTTCCTTTCCCTCTCGTATCAAACCAATGGGAATGGCAAAATCGATAGGACAGCAGTTCGAGGTAATAATACATTTGGAACCACCGAGGTGTTGCATTTTCTCTACACTACAGTGTTCTGCGATTATCATGGGAATCACACTCACTTGCCTCTTCACGAATCCAATACTGTTACGATTCGCTTTTTTTATCAACATTAACTTTTATTTATAAAGCTACAGTATATTCCTATATCTCTATTCACTACAGAGTTCTTAGCTTCTCATATTTGTAGTACAGTAGTAATAGTCTTACATGAATATTGTGTTGCATTGACACTCAGCTACAGTACTGTAGGGTAGTGCAGTATGAAAATGTAAAGAATGTCATATCTACTATTCTATCCTTTATTTTATTGACCTGCTCGATAAACAACAGCACATGGCAGAATTACTTTTGCAAACTGTGTCAATAATAGTGATAACAACTCGTAGCCTTTAAAACTTTGCTTACTAATCAAAACCCGGTGCATAAAACACAAGTTAGCGAAACGCACTGCAAATACTAGCAACAAGCAATTTTATACATGTACATGTTATGGTCCTAAATTGTCAGTCAGTTCAAATATTTGAGTTTAATTCAACTTGGGTCCACACTTATCGTTTCGTGATGCCTTTCAATCATAACGTTTGCTTGATCAAATAATAGCCAGAGGTTCGAGCAGTATTGGTAGAATATAATAATTAATTTACTGGAATAGAGTGAAGGGGGCTGTTTCTGTCTTAAGCTCTCCTCATTCCGCAGTCTTAAACAGAATTGATAATTAAAGGTTGTGGACCTGTAGAAATTACAATAATAGAACTAGAGCCTACAGAGATAAATGTCTAATCAATATCACAATGAATATAAATTGTTTACACTTAGTTGGCTAGTTGTTTTCCCTTTTTACTCAATGGAAAAGACAGGACAGGAAAGTTCGCGGAAGTTTGTTTGTGTATCATGCGTAAGTGTATTTTCAGAGAAGCTTTCTGGATAAATTCAGAGAAGCTTTCTGTATAAATTCAGAGGAGTTTTCTGTATATTTTGTCCTTTATGGCCAGTTATGTCAGATGGAATTGGATGGTCATATGATGTTGTGTTTATGCATGACTTGGCTAAGTACTTATCATTGTAGCTGTCATTCCGGAGCAAGCCATGTATAAATACCCAACCAAGGTACGTCCTTTAAAATATTCTTACTTACTACCTAAAAGGATTTCTGGAGAGAATTACTTTGTGCACAGAGTACCTATATAAGTATATTATATCAAAGTGTGACTGTTTATATAAGAGTGTGTGCTGTAGTTTCAGCTCTGCGATGTACAACTGGATTGCCAACGAATCGATAAGAGTGAGCTGGCTTGAGCGCTACTGCACTACAAACGACATACTAGAGCACGGCTGACCGGCAAGGAAAAATAGTTTGGGATGGAGCAAAGTCAAAAGGTTTACGTACAAGCCAAGCACTAGAAAACAACAGAGATACATACATTCGTCTTAAGTAAGCAGTAAGTCTTAGAGGGCAGACGAGTAAAGGAAACGAGGGTCGTATTTTCACTCGTGACAGTACCACCAACACCAAGTCTAACCGAAACTGTCACCATTATTGTCGTGCCTGATTGTCAATTTGGCTGGGGCTTCTTGCCAAACGAAGTGAGTAGGTACGTAATGGTAACTGAAATTAACTAAGTACTAGGTATCTGGTTATGTATGGTATCTTAGGGTCTCCTATTTACTTTACCTAACCCTTTCGCACTCTCTTAATTCACAGTTTACATTATTAGGAACAGTAAATTACATTCATCACATTCATTATCGTCTGACAGACATTTTCTCGTTAGAACTTCCATATCTACGACTAGTGTCACATAAGCATCTCGGGAAATAAACAGAAATAATAATAAAAATTCAAGACCTGCGTACAGATGTGGAGTAAAGAGATTAGATCGAAATTCACGACAATAAACAGTCGCAAAATATAATTAGGTGTCATTCTCCTGCATTCCCTGAAAGGCTCATTAGAATCTCAATATGGCTAAATGCTCATTACCTTCTCTTTTAGGAATTTTGTTACATGTTGGATGACAGATTGATCGTCATTCTTATCTTTTGTGTTCTGTTACCATTACACAATGGCATGGCACAATGGACCAAACCCATACCACAAATTTTGACTTTACTCCTTGGCTCACACTCGCTCACCCTTTAGTGTCCACGGTGGTGATGTCATGTGGTTTGTGTGCTCGGATCCTAAATACATGCAGCATGGACTACGAACTATTAGCTATTCTGAATAATGTGTGTTTTGCTTACAAATACATGGCCATATAGATTGACAGGTTTATTTGTCACCGTCACAATCACAGTAGTTACCACGCGCTCACTTTCCCTTCCTTTTCAATTGTCATAAGTCCTAAAGCAGGCATGAGCAAATTAGCTACATAGATCTTCTCTCTTGTGCAATCTTTACCAAATCCTTCACTAATAAGCCTCAACGAAGCTTAGTATTACCAACGTTGTAAAACCTAATATACAGACATCTGCCCATAATATTGCAAATGCTTTGCAAATGCAAATGCTGCAAAATTTTCTATAACTTATAATGCATACTACACAAGTTTAAACCGATTATACAAGTTTCCTCAAGAATATAAGTAAACCTCATTAATTTCTTTTCATGACACTTAAATAGACACTTGTGCCAATAGTAATTCACTACTTTAGCATGTAATTCAAGGTATACTCATAAGGTTACCTTTGTTAAGCCATAACACAATGTGTCTTACTCTCCTAGCAAAATTATCTTCATCCATAATAGATGCCAGACAATCAACCTGTCTATATCAGATCACACTAGGGAAAAGGGAGGGATCTATTTCAGTTTCTAAAGAAGCAAAGCCATGTCAATGTCAACTAGTTGGTTATTTATGTACTCAAACGTGTAATCACCTGGAATAGTAACCAAACTTCTTGATTTCAGTTTACACTCCTTCCGTGCTACCGATGACAACTATAGCAAAATTTTGGTGAAATTGCAATATAAGTAAATTCTAAAGCATGATGTTGATCAGATCAAGAAGATAAAATAACCTCCTTCATTTCAGTCTTAATACAATTCACTCATGTCACCTACTCCCTTCCTATATAGTCATGTAGCTACATTTCAAAAACACCAAAATTAATATAATTTACTATTTCCAGCAGATAAACAGGATAAACAGTCACAGAAAATGAAACAGTAGCATTTAACCTATCATTGTAATATGAATTTAGGTTCTTGGGTTGTTGCTTAGCCTTTTCCATATCATAGAACATAACATTTTGATTTTGGTGTACGTGTGCACGTACAAGCAACCATGCACACAGGTATTATGTTTAATAATACTGTTTTGTCTGACAAGAGAAACATGGGCAAGCTCAACCAACCACAAATAATAAGAATCATTAAAACTATTCCTAACATTCATCGATTTTGAGTTATATATGTTTACAACAATACACCCTAAAAGTTGCAGATATTATTATTATTGATGGATAAAATACCCTCTCTGTTGTTACCTACATAAGTATAAGTTAATACTACAGGAGTGCTTATGCTATCCTTCTCGGTAACAATTTAATTAAGATGATTAGAATATGTCTTTCACCATTGACTAGCCTACCATCGTCGTAAATTATTTATTATTAGGGTTTACCATGATATAGTTAGTTGGTGAAATGCAAGGAAATGTCATATGCACATAAAGTATGGACCCACCACAGCCATTTTCAATATTGCATTAATTTAATCCACCTTTATCCGTTTATTCCATAAACCATGTACATGAATTATATAAGCAGAAAGTCCATAAAATACCTATTGCTTACATTCTCCCCTACCATGAGCTATTCATGGTGTAAGTATAAATAAAATTCCATAACATGTTTAATAAAATAGACAACAGTAGATACGCATAAGTTTAATGAGGTTGATGGTCTTTTGTCAATGTTTGGCTTTATTGGAAAATGAAGCGGATATTTTATTGCAAAACAGAACGTTTGTACGGACACACAGTAGAGATGGAAGTAAGATAACTAACTAGCAAAGAATCTAGGTATATGCATGCGTGGGATCTCAATCAAATAGAAACATGCAAGCATAAGAAAGGGTTGAGTTCTCTGTGTATTTAGGTAGATAAAACCCTAGCACTTATTGTAAGTTGAAGGTAAAGGTGGTGGTGGTATGTACAGTATATTATAGCTTTTGCATACCACACGATCATATCGTGCTTTCTGTAAGTAAACTTACGATGTACGTTGTTGTCTGTAGTAGACATTCTTTAATAGTACACAACAGCCATGTCTATTGGTATAAACAGACACACTCTTACTTATTGCACGCACACCATGGCATGTCATGAAAAGTATAAAAAACTAAATTTGCTTGTTCGATTCATTTAGTACTCCAAAGGTACAACTACCATTTTATCATGTATGCATATGCATATAGAGGAAGAAAAGTGTGCAAGAACTTTGCCTATGTATTTATCATCAAAAACCTTCTTTGCAGAGCATTGTAGAATGGTAAGAAGGAAAGAGTAGCACTAACTAACTAAATGCAAGTAAATTAAAGAGGGAGACAGGTAGGCATCCAGTCAAATTATCAGTCAGTCCAATTTTATTGGAAGTGTACTCATACTTGTAAGTAAGTACTGCATGAACTCCATTATGTATCCTCTGCTTTTATCAAATAAAGAGCATACAAAAATGGTAAACTACAAAGAGCCATTATTAGGCCCCCGTTTGTAATTCAACACTGAAAACAACACAATTGGATTGGATAAAATAGTTGAGAGAAGGAAGGATGGATTAACTCTCTGGGTTCAGTTAGCTAGAAGTTCTATGATTGTTTAGAATCCCTACTCAAGACAGACAGCTTGGGAGAATAAAAACTAGAAATCATAAACACACGTACCAGAGATAAAATAATATGATACATATCATACAAACTTCAATCTACAACTATTGTGCGTAATATGAGGAACGGCACAATATAATCTATGTAGAAGAAATTCACATCAAATAAAAGACAAAGGAAAGAAACTCCGCGATATGTAACACAGTTAACTAAGGTTACCTCTTACATAACAAACATAATATACATTCTTCACTATGTACAACAATACTCTGCAATAAAAATATGTTTTCTTCATCTATCTTACATGTACCTATGCACTACATTAACTTTTTTTCCCTTTATTTAATCAAGTTAGATACGTCAAGGGGCTGGCTAAGTAGTTTCATTTGATATCTGATTACACGCACACTTTAGTAGCATAAGGAATAAATTCAATGAGGACTGCTTCCAATTGGATTATTTAGTCCATACAACTACTTATATAGTTATCCTGCTATAGTATTATGAAGTTATATGCGACGTACCTAGTAAATGAAATAGGTAAGGGATCCCAATTGGAAGCACACGAAGTATGCAAGTAATGTAAAATAATTCCGAAAAGAATAACAAAAAATAAATTTGAGCGTTTTATTTCTCTTCTGTCTAGTTCACAGCAACCCGCCACACTATACATCAAGGTTTGTATGGTAAACCTATAGATCTTCCACTAGATACGCCAATTTCTCACCTCAATCCAATATATTTCCGACAAGATCAACGTGTCTGAACTAAAAGGCATTTAGCATTTGGAATCTGTCAAATGCTTAGCTATTTGTGTCAAATTTAGGGTAGCTAAGACGAGTTACACTCATTGTTCAATTGGAAAAGAAAATTTCTGTGAAATTTCTTTCAATCTATTCATTCGACTGGATTAGTTTGTAAAATATCTGTATTATGAAGGAAATACTGAAGCAAGGATACTTTTCTAAGAAAAATATTTAGGTGTGTGTACAAGAATGTAACATAATGCAAGTAGCCTACAGCGGGCTACAATAATACGATATAGACATAGCAATATAGCAAAGACAGTCGATTTGCTTACCTTAATTCCTGCTTACCACCTTTGGTCAATGAATAGATAAGAAAGACATGATCTGACGACGAAACGTGAAACGAAAAGAGAAACGATGAGAGCTAGTCTAGCGAAATGAATACCATTAAGGACAATTATACAAAAGTACAAGAGAACTAAGCTTAGTTCAATGAATGGGAAATACTAGACAGATGTTTTGGAAACTACGAATACAATAAACCCTGTATTGTATCCCTTATCGTTTGTGGAAATGTAATACCTTAGTTGTTGCGTAGGAAAGTGCCGCTATTAAGTAATACTAACTAAAGTACACAACCAAAACGGACATACCTCCTACATGAATTCTAAATAGTGTACCTACCCTGTACTTTGTAGATACATATATACTTAACGCACCAGCAGTAAGTATGCACATCTATCCACTATCCGGACATGTCTTGTTTGAACAGTTGACATTTATTGTTGCACCACTGAATAGATGAGATTTATAGAGGATTGCCAATAGGAGGTCAATACCACCCCCTACTTTACGGGATATTAGTAAAAGACTGAGATCGCCTTCTACATTATATTTACACACAGTCGGATGCAAGCATGCAGGCATGAGCATCATGACTCGTGACAGAAGCAAACAGCTTCCTGTGTTATGCCACTTAGTGTAGGTCCTGAGGATATCATTCAAAAATGAACCATCTTCTTTGTTTCCTACTCTCACGTTATACGCACTCATTTCACACATCTTCCAGGAAAGTTGATTACTTATTGCACATTATGCCCGTAGAGATAGGACGTAACCATGTAGCCACGTAGCTAAAAATAAAGTAGTAAGTGTTCATTTAATAGCCCATGAAAGAGACAACAGATAAAGAGACGGCAGGCATCAAAACTAACTAATGGAATTTTCACGCATAGCTTCTTCCGAGCACAGATGAAAAGAGGTGAGAGAAGTTAAGGTTACGGATAATTAAATTTCAGAGATCCGAAAAACATAAAACTTCTCTATCTTGTAGAAATCCGGTGTTACATTATCAAAGAATTTACTCCAAAACTTGATTATTGTTTCAAGTTTCATAAGTTACTTTAGGCAAAGATACAAGATCTGCCAAAGATACAGTTCTTGAAATACAACTTTTTATTCTCAACAAAAGCATGCTATGACTATAAATTGAATTAAATAAATTCTTCTTTCGGACTATACTTGTTTACTAACACCTTCTAATTGTAGTCATATGTTAGCAATACGGCAATACCCACGTGTACAGCAATGACATAATATAATTATTGACAATGAACGAGTGATTTTATGTATAGTGTCATTGTAGTGAAAACAATAAGAATATGTTCAAAACCACGCTGTCAGGAGATTGTAAATCCTTATCTCACAGCTGTAAAAAAGTAGTTCCATGTAGCATTGTGCCAACAAGGGACAATTAAAGCTCTTATTGTCAGGAGTAAAAATTAGCATTGTCGCTCAGCAGAACTTGCAAAGAAAAATAATGTTTCACGCATTAATCGTGTAGAATGTAGCATTAAGAAATTGGCATTCCCCGATAAGCCAAGTTGAGTATGTAGTAAAGTGTGTGTTAGTATTTATGTACTTAGCGTTAAGAGTGTGTGATGTGAACGAAGAGCGAGTTAAGAAGTCTGGAGGAGCAAATAAGTAAATGACATGACAGCAAGTATCCAGGTTGGTATGGTATATTGAAAGAGCACCCGCCGCCGCAAGTGTTCTCTTCGTGTGAACCGAAATGAACGACAGGGCTCGCCTCGCCAACTTTTTGATTTAGATGACAATCTCGGCTCAACTCCTGTAAAAACATCTTTGCTTCACTTGTAGCCACTCTTTTAATCCTATTAGCTCCTAGATTCTTCAGTCGCAACTTAAACATACATACAAGACTTAGAGACTAATACATATAATCATATATCATAAGTAGTGCGTTGGTATTTATTACAACTTTCTCTGTACTGTCATGTGTTGTGTATTAGATGCTTCTTCAGTATTTGTCGAACAACAATACGACGCTCTGTTTGTATAAATTTTTGTTGAGACGTAATTCGTAGGCACGTAAGTAATAAAGTGTACCTTGTGCATATAATAATATGTGCAGATGCTCAAAGGTAAATATAAACATTCTATATACAGATACACACTTATTACACTACAGTAAGTCTCCAGTGACTTTTTCAAGCATCCCGTCTAAAGCCAACACATCATGTGTGTGTAGGACCATCACTTCTTCGTCTTCGGAGTATACCTAACATTATTGGATACGGCAAGGCAAACCGAGGTTCGTTTCCCTAGGCTTTACTGTCATCCTGACTGTCGCTTTCGCTCGTAAAGAAACAACGAATCAAGTCAAGTCAACTGCACTCGCTCAGTCAAGTCAGCATCAGAAACTCAAGGCAGGTTTCCTTCAACCATCAATCCCGAAACCAAAAGTATTCTCTGTCTCTCCCAGTTTACGTAGTCATGCCTTACTAGCCTAGTATATACTGCATTGCCTTCTCTTTCTCTGCACACGAATACTTTTTGGATGTTATTTGCATAAGCAACCAAGCTTTTCCTAATGCTATGCTTTACTTTATTTTGCTCCACTTGACTACATTACATTAGGTACAACACATTTACCTTATCCCTTTTTTTCCTTTTCGCTCCTACTAACTGTCACACGTATCTTCGCCTTCCAACTCAGCTTGGTCTACCCATGTCACAATTGCATATTTCTTCCCAGAATAAGAAGCAGCCTCCTGTCGCTATTTGCATCATTCTTCTGTTCTATATTTATAATGCTATAAATTCTTTGTATGTCGAATTCAGAGTCAATCGACACAACACAACATGCCTATCTAATGTGCGAATACACGGTGCAATTTTAAACCGAACAAATACTCTTAGATACAAAAATTAATATCTTCGCAAATTTACCTATCACCACAACTTAAAACAGACTCATTCAAACACAGAAGTCAGTTAAATCTGCAATTTTAGTGATTGCAATAAATATAAATTACAGAAATAATTTCAAACAGTAAAATAATGCTAAACCGCTGCCTTAAATTCCTACAATGATAAAGACTCAATTCCCGCCGCACTAATTACTTTATGCACTAAACATGGCTAAGATGACAATACAGTAATTGTCATTAATTTTTAGAACCACTATTAGCCAAATAATGTGTCCATGCTTTTACTGTATTATTAGTTGAAAGAATTGTGCTTGGGTTTCTAGCACTAATCAATGGCGGGGAATGTGTATTGTCAACTGCAAACTCTGATACACACAATAATACCACGAAATTTTTCTACAATCAACATTCTGATAAAAACTAAATTCTTTTACGAGTTCTTTACTATAGCTTTCCTACTATAGTACTTTAGCCTCAGAGTGAAACGCACATTCCACAGAAATCTTTACCAGAGAGTTCCAAATCCCAAAGTTAATCTCGTCAGTAAATTCCTTAATAATTTTCACTAAACCTTTTCCTTTCATTTTACGTAGACTTCCTTCCACCAGGCAGACTACTGTTAGTGAGCACTTGAAAAGAAACATGAATCCATCCATCGAATCATTCAACAGCATCAAATGACATGACTCAGCTTTTCTGCAACTTACTTTGGTCTTCTCGTAAATATGTAATGCACTAGTCAAGTTTTCCCTTCAGGTAGCTTTGCTCCGAATAAACATAATAAAGATCGTTACTACACGTACATGAGTGGCAGAGGATTGTGAAATAAAGTCCTAAGTGTTGTATCATATAAATCAACACAGATATATAGTGTATTCCCTGGAACAACATAGGGAGTCAACTGGTACTGACGTTATTACGACTAATTTGCAACATTAGAATGTCTTTTAGTAAGGGAGGTAGGTACATATTTCAATTTGTAGCGAAGTAATCCAATTCTTACCTTCAGATGACTTTCCTAAAAGTTTTTATTACTTTTCGTTAGAACAATTTTTAGACAGATTGACATACCTTGACAGTTAAATCCTATATCTTTTGACGTGCACTTTCCCTTTCTTAGCACTTAATTTTAGTGACTGGGTCATTAGTTTACAAAGCCACATTAAATGTCAGTAAGGAACACGGACAAAAATCAGAAAATCCAATAAATGGGGGAAATGTGTCAAAAATGAGAAAAACGTTTTCCATGGTACACATTTTTAAAAGAAATCACGTCAATAGAAAATACTCCATGCACACACATGAAACGCTATAGTCAATATTGAAACTCTTGTGTACGCAGGTTAATAATACTAAACGTTTATATTATTTATAACCATAGGTTATACTATCTACTTACCTACACTCTATTTCATATGAAGTGAATATAACTTATACAAGAACATGTAGCTATTATACAAATAGAGACCAGACAGGACAGATTTGTATCATATAGCAATTGTGTGAGACACAATTCTTTTACACCTAACGTGTGACATTAGAAAGAGCACGTACATGTGCAGTCCCCAAATATTACGTTTGTAATTCAGCACAATGTAAACTAAATCTAGGTATATACATAAATATAATTCCATTCTTATTGATAGCTATCGCTGTACATACATTATTGTATTGTGCCATATGTATTCGTATTATATTCAGAAATAACAATTCTATTCACACACGGAATATTGTTTAGTTATAAAATACCTTTACAAAAGGCTCTTTCGAACTCTGAAGCGACTGATCCCGCTTCTTAAATATGGAATACATTCTTACCGAAGAAAAGGAATCTTATTAAACATATGCAGAGATACCTACTAGAGTACCTATCCTGTCTTATTTCATTATCAATGGAGCAGAAGAACAAGATCAGACAGAGGTTGAACATTTAAAAATCCCCTATTTGTAGATCGTATTTGACGCACATGTACATGTACAGAATAAGAACAGTCTATACTCTATACACACTAACAGTAATATTACTCATACATTCAATACATTTAAAAATGCGCCTGAAGTGTATAGTAGGTAGACTTCGGTTTAGGCTGTAGTCTATAAGCAAATGTGAATTGTTCCTTTTCAGTACATAGTCACATGTTATTAAGACTTAAAACATAGCTTACAAGATATGTACCTTTACATTCAATACATCGTAAATGAAAATAAAGAAGCTATTACGAATCTTCCTCAGCTCTTTTTACTATGTAGAATTTTGCTTCATCGCTCCAAGCAAAAATTTTACATCCCTATATAGTCTTTAAAATTTTCAAAGGAAAAAATATACAAGCCCGAAAGAAAAGGGTCTCTGACTTAACAAAAACTCTAGTTCAGTTTCAAGTATATAAAAGTGGCTAACTACTGTTTATTGTGTATATAGAAGTGTAATGTTTAAGATGAGTCTGCATTCAACTCTAACTGCATCTAGGGCTTGAATGGTATCGTACCCACCAAATACAGATATGTACGATTTTAAACTCTGAGTATTTCTATAGGTAACACGAATTCTCCTATATTTTATGCTGAGACGAAGATACCTGCAAAATACTAGCTCGTACGCAAATATAATTATTATTACATGGTAGCTGGTAGCTATAATATGAGTTTTACTGCTTAATAATGCAGGTATATAAATTACAGTAAACATCTGTACTGGGGTTCCGAAGTAGAACTCAGATTTGAAGGTTACTCAAAGATGCTTTCAAAAATGCAATATTATCGTGCACTACTTTATGGTTTCTAATAGTTTACAACTGAAGATCTCAGGTAAGCTTTTTTTCCCGATCATATTCATTCGATAGCTGGTACGTATAGTAACTAAGAGTGTTATGACGGGTAATATCCTCATTATGGTATCACATGTCGGAGCTCTTTACTCTTTTTCCTTCTGCCTTTAGCTCACCTTCAATTGCATCAAAAGGGAGACTCATCTATCCCTTTTCATTGGTTTACTATAGAGAAATACAGAGCCACATAGACCATATGCCATATTTTCCGTCTTACAAAAGGTTCTATTGCTTCGTTTTGTTTGCCTGTTGTCGGCATAAACGTTGCATACTTATACTTATGAATATTGTGTTTTGACTCAGAGATGATGGAAATGGAAACCTGTAGTTAGATTGGTTTGCATTACAACAGTATTATAACACAGCTTAACCATATATGCTTTACAAACATATCCCAATGTCTACATCTTCCCATGTAAATAAGTAATATAGGTAGTAATTGCTCCTGAAGATTTATTGTAAAAGAAGGTAGGTAAATACCTACATGAACGGTTGGTTTTTCTACTAACCTGGCTTACCTTGGTCACATCACAAGGAAATAAAGGAAGGGTCCTGAGTACAAAGGTCCATGGGATTTAACATCACACCAACCAGATGTATACTGTAGAGAACACAAAGGCACAACATAAAGGAATGCCACTATTACAGAAGGAGTTGACATACATTGTCCACAATCGTCAACCTCTAGATTGGTTTTTCGACATAATGCATGAATGAGGGAAAGACAGGGGGAAGTAAGAATCTAATAAGAGACATAACTGCAGTTTGATTGCCACGATAATATTCTTACATATACTTAAACACGCACAAGAAAAGTTTATGATACAAAAGCAATTATTTTGTATAGTGTATTTAAACTATTCATTTCGAGTCAACCTGAAGGGGCACAAAACTATAGTCTACTAAAAATACAGCCTAAAATAGATATATGCTGCAAATATCCAATGTTAACCTTGTCACTCTGATACGCAGATTTGTATAAGTAAATCTTACCTTATTTGTTCAATACCAAGAATAACATGAACAGAAAAGCAAAGGTAATCCAAACCAAATTAATCTTATAATTACCTAGAGAAAATGAAGTAAAGCTAGGATCGACTTCTGTACGGTAGGATATTAGTTTCACGCTTGTAATACTGTATGAAAGTTAGTTAAGTCGACTCAACTGTCATCTGAAGGAAACAAAACTACTGCACTGTAGCAAACCAGCTGTCAGATTGAAAAATGAGTAATTATTATTAGTAAGCACGGTAGCTTAAGTCAAAGATTTTAAGGAATGCAATGTGATAACCAGACATATTAGTACAATAATAGTCTCTATACAGCCAAGAATCTATCTACATATAGGAAAATGTGTAGCAACCAACTGCAAAAAACTACAGACTCGACTAGCCTCCACTGAAGTTTGACTGCCTACAGCAGTAAGAGTAATGCATTGAAACTTGGAACTGTCGTGTGGTCTCTCTCTTCTGGTAATAAATGATAGCCGTCCGCAAAGATTACGTACGATCACCCAACAATAGGAATAGCATAGCGGCTTAAATGTAACCTACAGCAATCCACTCTGCAATCGACATCACAATCCATCCGAAAATAGAACGGCTGCTGAGAGCGTGTTGATTTTTGAAAGTGACAAGTCCTTGTCTGGTGCCTTGCCGAACGGCAAAGTATAAAAAAGAATGTTCTATTCTATATCTGCTCTTATTAGTAGTGTCAAATAGTATCTGAATTCTGTAGTCGTCATGATCAGGTTTACAAAGAACGCTAACTTAACCTATAGTTGCAACTGTTAACGCTTAAGGATTATTAGTTCTGTAAACACAAATATAGAATAAGATGTGGTACAGCGTGACATGACGTAAGCCAAGTACACATACATCATGGTTCGTTCGATGACGCTAATAATACATAATTTCAAATACAAATATCTTTTGTAAGCACGTAAATAAATACACAGATATTGCCAAAGAGCATCAGCACAATGCGCTTATAGCGATATGGCACAATGTATCATAGTTAGTTAGACAATGGGAAAGAATGAAAACTCCATTTGATAATTCCTATGATTGATACAGCAGCTTCACGTTTTTGGCCCTTTGCGAAATGCCCGAAACCACATTTGACAGGAAAGGTCTTCCTAACAAGGAATACTGCCAACTTGACTAAAAAATAATCCTTTCTCTTGCATAAGTACGCAAAATCTATCCAACAGCTCAACATCATTTTCATTTATCTCTCCCCTACACGTGATCTATCTAATTCTATTTTCCATCACAGTGTCTTACTAAATTTAGTTTTCGTCGGCAGTACAACTGCAATAACAAATACCAGTTTGGAACCTTGAGGAGAGAAAATGTTGTAAATGAAATATTACTCTATAAGAATTTTGTTTGGGATAATGAATGGTATTGTTACCAAATTCATTTTATAAAATCGTGTGTTTACAGTGATGTACACAGATTTACAAATAGAATTTTAATATTTTATGGAATATTATACTAGATATCTTTGCAATAACTTTACGTTACGAGCTATGTTGACGTTACGACGGGGTGGGTACTTTACATTCGCAGAAGTTATCTTTGAATTATAGTTTCAAGTTTCGTCTTCCTAACTTTATTTATAATACATTGGAGAAGTGACTTAAGTCACAGAGAGCCATCAGCCCATTGATGTTGAAAGCTATACGGAAAACGGGCATATTTCATCCGGAACACCAGTAACTCTTTCCTTACAACAAACACACTTCTAAAAAATCAGTTTTCTGTAGAGATATGCACTTTTCTTTACTCGACGACTGGTTTGAGTTATAGAAAAGTTGGTTCTGCTGCGTGTCTAGTAGTATAATATACAAAGATAGACAAGCTGGCGCTGCGTAGAGATGCGTCCATTTGACTGACTTGGCAATACATTATCAGCAAGTGAGCACAAAGGTATTGTAATATTTACTATGCTAACATATATCAAAGCTGCACGTAATAGAAATACTATTTTCAACCTTTTGAGATTCGATCCTTTTTCTCCCTTGCTTTTCTTTTGGTGCGTTTCGTAGTCAATTTGCATCTCGACTCCTTCCTTCAAAATCAACATCCGCAGTGAAGTAAAGTGAAGAGAGGCTTCCCCGCCTTCCCAACTCGTAATCAATGAACATACTACATTTTGCTTGCTGATAATCCAATAGGATATAGTAACCATTGCAAGTACATTACACACAAAGGCTATAAATTCCATGTCGGATGTTATCTTACTCATAAGTTGGGACGTGGCGTATGAACAAAAATAGGTACTTAAGTAAGTTTCCATCCAAAACGGTACACTGTTCATTTCCATGCAACTAAACTTGTATTTAGACGTTTTGGACTCTGTCTCGACTGTTTGCAGAGTGCATTATCATATTTTATTGTGCACAACTTGAATTTACTATTTACCGATAGCGAGCTTTTTCCTCTGTTTTTGTCATAAGCTGTATGAAGTATGTGTAAAAATATAAAACTATCTTGGAAGGAGACCCACGTTTCTTCAACGGA
This sequence comes from Tomocerus maximus, assembly GCA_019776445.1. NCBI lineage: Eukaryota > Metazoa > Arthropoda > Collembola > Entomobryomorpha > Tomoceridae > Tomocerus > Tomocerus maximus. Next base: position 81,302 of record JABASH010000013.1, read on the forward strand.
TGTTGTACAACATCCTCAGATAAAATATACAAAATTGTTAACTTATGGATCACTACTTTTCAGTCGGGCTCGTTTAAACGTCAAGCATGAATAATTCCTTCCCTCCCACCTTGTAATAAGCTCTTGCACCTCCTACAAAATGTGGGCCAACTACTATTCCTGTTTAAATGCTTATGTGTAACTTGAAACAGATGATGAGACTACCAAACTAATCTGCATTCTGCGCCGACAGCAATCTACTCTTGATGTATGTAGTGTTGAATGTCTTATATACTACGTCCACAAATGTACTTGCACCGCTCCACATCTAACACAACAAACTTAAGGAAACTTAACAATAAGTGTAGGAAGGTCTAGACTACGTATGTATAGGTATATATAGACACGCATATTACTTTGAGACTCATTCATGGCTACTTAAGCTAATGCACACCGTGGGCATCAACATCAACTACTCTAATTCAACCTTTAAATAATTGCTACACAGAGCATAGCTCTTTCTTTGCTGGAGTGATGTACAAACAAAAATCGAAATAACTTTTAGCTTTGTTGCCCTTCTTGAATTCAAAACAGGCTGATAGCTGAATAATCGAAAAAACGTCGATAATTTATTACAAATCCATCAAAACTACATGACACTTATTGTTACAACAGATGCAATATTAAATGTGTTGACTTCATACGGAATCTCAACTTTCCTGGCTTAGTGGGAAAGAAATCAATATTCTTTTCTGCTAATACTTAACCAATATCATTAAAGAAAAGAGGAAGTGTGTACTAACACAAAGCAACCACTCAACTTCAGCTCAACATGTGACGCTTATGGCTTTTCTTTTTCTCTCCTTCCCATTCCCTTGCACAAACAGAGTAAAACAAAAGGTCATAAATCATTTTCGTAGCTAAATATCCTATATTTATCATATATACAGCATAATATTACAACTCTATAGCAGAGTCTGGATGCACGTAGGGAAACGTCAGATATGCCTGTAAACTGAAGAAAGATGAATGAACGAGCACTAGCATTCGCTACACTTCAGTGATTTTCAGCCGAGTATAGTAGCAAATAATATTTTCTGACTGACTGAGAGTTTGATAATGTATCTTCTTCCTTGGTCTCATTGAAATGCTTATTTCCCCTAAATATCAACTTTATCTAAGGCTCTGGAGTACATGGAGAGGAAATAAACTGTTTCTACTCCTACTTTTATATATTTAACCCACTGAATACTAAAAGTAGATAGGTATAGCAAATAATGGTGAGAGCGTGGAGAAAAGGATGCTAGGGCAAGGCTGGAGAAAAGTAAATGTTTCCGAAATTGAAAAGCGGAAGAGAACAGGAACCATGAAAGAAAACAATGTAAGTGCGAAACGAACGCAATATTATTAGGGGGAGTAAACTACAAACCAGTAAGTACAGTCAACAGTAGAAAACTATTAGCCGATATCTGTATGCATTTAGAAATGTGTTGCTATGCGTAAGAACATTAACGATAAAGGTCGTTAACATGCACACCTGAACATAGGGTCTTGGTCCGGGTTATATCTCAGTATTAAGTAATATGCATAACTGCCATTGTGTTCAAAGTACACATATCTCTAAGTTATCAAATAGTGACTTAGCTTACTTAGCCTTAGATGTAAATATCTGTATTAAACACAACAAAACATATAGACGTGAACACAAAATAACTATCGCAAATGCATGTACACAAAGCACAAAAGTGTACACTCTTGGTTCGAGCTCACTCACACAGACAAATTTCTGATAAAGGAATTGGAATACAATGCAGACTGCATACAAACGTATGGAATCTCAAGAGAAGACAAAGTGCTCTTCAACATGCAACTATGGAATCTCTGATTTCAACCACATTCATAATACAGCATTCAACACACTATAAGCTTTAATGGATATGAAACAAGTAAACAGTACAAAGCACAAAATGCAATGAATGTCTATACCAAGGATGTATAGAGTGTATTATGTATACCATTTACGTATAGGCACCTTGCGTAAGTTGAACACAAATCTCTTCTACGTGTGGATGTATCTGTTTCATTGAATTCTATTCTGATTTAATATGAAGTAACTAACGAGGAGTTTTTGTTACACGTATAAAATAATTGGTCGTATGAATCTACATATCCATCTGCTACTTACCACTGCTTAGACTTGCCAAGCCACCTACATTATTTGGCCATGTTGAGTGTACATGTCTTAAATGTAACTATGTAACACAAGTACAATGGCATAACATACATAACTCTAGCTTACTTTGCGTCTTTTAGTTACTTATGTACTCTGTCTGGTTTATTGAGTTCACAACACATCGCCATCATAAAAGTAAGCCGTACTCGTATTTAGTGCTTCATTTATAAGAAGGCATTCGTTTGTTCACATTAGTGATTTTAGCTAGACTTGACATTCACAATGGCAAAGATATATAAAGCCAAAGTAGCACATACTTAAACATCAATGCTATACTTACGAGCATACACATAATAGGTATAGATTATACTCTTTAGACTTTAAAAGTCCCTGCATCTTGGAACGTGCGGTTTCCCTTTCATTTTTCATATCTCTACCGGCATCTTTGCATTCCTTCTTGACATTCTGTTGTAAACTATGTCTTTCGAATTAGGCAGCAACTCATTTCATATCATTTCTGCACTGATCTTACTTCAATGAGCTCAAATGACATATGAAGAGTCCTTTCAGAGTTGTTCGCTTTGTAATTCTAGGCCATGATATGAACATTTCCATTCTCCTCTAATAGGCTAGATTAAACAGTAATGAAATGCAACATACTTATTATGTATTTACTAATGTATGTACAATCTATTCACATTAATTTATTACATCTGTTAAAGACTATGTACATCAACTTGTTCATATTGCACACCTGCCCTGTTTGGCTACATGTACTTATAATACGATACACAACCAGCCCTTGTACATTCATTTCATTCTATGTGATTGTGCTGAAGAAATCTTGTGCTCACACATACTACATTGTGTCAGTACTCTAGTACTACCACTAAGGACAATTAAATAACTACCAGCATTTGTTTTTATAATTGCTAAAGCATTGTAAATTTTAAATGACTGACTTGGCTACTCACTATACAATGTAATCATTCAAAAAGCATGTCATCAAACTAAATGCACTTTGCTTCAAGTTTACGATCGCAAAGATAAGACTTGCCCACATACTATTTTGCTATTTCCATTTTCTATTCACTACTCTCTTCTCTACGTTGCTAACGTATAGAAATCACACAGATAAATCGTATGGGTGAGTGCTATCGATTCAGGGTAATAAAAGATTTACAATTAAAAGAGATATTGATATTACCCTTACTTACAAACGCACTGCTACAATTACTACATGCTTAGAGTGGGTATATCTGTATTGAGAAATTTCGCTAGCGTGACACCAATATCTTCAGAAGGTGTGATTTGTCAGTTGATACAATTTACTGATGTTACGATTATTTCTCTAATATTATTTTGATCTGTCCCAGTCTAATATTCAGATACAGCCGTGTGATTACAAAAACTTTATCTTGAAATTAAATGATAACTAATTATTTCATGAACTGTTTACGATGTAATTATTTAAATGTGCCGTGATTGCAGAACACGAATTTTATACCAAAGCAAAGATTTAAGCGAGAACTACTTAGGGTAATTCTTAATAGTACATAGCAAATAACGGTTGTAGATACATGTATGTAACTCACAAAAAAGGTTACAACCTACACTAACCCAAGAAGTACGCTACTGCAAAGAATGAGTACTTGTACCAAAATGAAAAAGTGTCACCACCATGATGGTGACTTGTTTCGTATCTATCAAAAGTTGAGAAAAATGCCCTACCCTTTTTATTTAATACAACATTTGGGATGCAGCAGCATACGAATGAGATTTACACTTAGTTTGTGCATTAGTATAAACTAACAAGTAAAAGAGCTGCACAAGTTTGTAGGTTTTTACAACAACAATTTGCATATCTTTGATGTTGGGTTTGGAAACGTTGAGTGAGTACATTGAAATGACATACATTATATATTATTGCATGGGATGCAAGTGACATGCATTAGTTTGCCAAGCGAAAGATCTTGTATACTATAGATGCGTAGATTTTGAAATGGTGGATTTGAAATGGATATAAAGTGACGATATATACTAGCACTTGTAAAGCACAATAAAACTTGCTTTAGTTCCAAGATCGGGTAAATTGAAAGAATTCTTCCTTGGGTGGCACACAGACACATGACATCATTTCTCATGGCCACAATGTCGACAATGAAAGGACTAGCAAGAAAATCATGACATACGGAACTACGGAACTTTGATACAGATAGAAGCAGTTTGTAGATATTATAGACACACACACTGGGTAAATAATATTCAGAGTCTAGCCCTGTCAGTGTGACTTTGACACTCTAAGTAAGCTGTCCTGGTTTCTCCTAGAGAAACGCCAAAGGTAAAGCGACGATGGAAGCTGTGTGAATAATATATGAGGTTTATCGAGTTCAGTTAGGCTACTCCTTACTACTACCTTTTTGCTACCTGACAAGGTTTATGCAGATAGTCCACAACATTGTGTGCTCACACATGCACATGCATAGTTATCTTGGACGATTATACCATATTAACAATTCTATTCTCTATACTACTCCATTTAACTGGCATGCCCACTATCCTCACTTCACTTAACGACCTAATAGGCAGTACATTACAAAAGAAAAAGAAATAATGCAAAACAGAGCGATTAAGATTCAACATACCTGAATTGATTGAACTAGACTCGGTGGTTCTTTGAAGTCTGTGATGCGATGTGCATATGTCCGTTACAGTTTGCTTTACTTGGTTTCTTTTCTTTGCGAAAAGGCCACAAAGTTTGTGTGTAGTAACGATCAGACAGACACAGTCAGTACACTTCCACTAAAACTGTCCGTGGTTATCAGATACACTGAGGGACTACCTTTTACTACACAAAGTACAATATTATTTGCAGGATTTTGCATGTGTAAACGGAAGAAATCTGGTATTAACGTATCACTATAATTCAACTCTTTGGAATGTTTTGCTTGAAAAACTGTCTGGGCTTGCAAGGAAAAGGAAAATCTGCGTAATGTAATGGAGTAGACAGTAGACAGGTAGTAGAATACGCAAATGACGGTAATTGCAATGCAATAGTTTGAAAGGGTTTGTTTAGTAATGTTATAATGATTCTACTATGTCGTCTCAGAGAACTTAGATCAAGTTAGTGAGTTTTATGTGCGTGTAGTTCAGCTTCAATTCGAATCTTATCAGGTAGTAAAGTAGTAGTCGTTCGGTCGGGTAGAACAGTGTCGCTGACAGGTGATGAGATGCTCTTGGATTTCTATCGTAGATCAGTCAGCTCTGCCAAACACCATGTACTATTTCATCAAATGAAGAAATATTTACGTCTAGCCTCCAAAACGTATACTCTGCAACCAAAAAGTTTAGTTATGATAGATTAGATATCAAAAAACCAATCTAGGTATTCCTTATTTGTAGCAGTAATAATCCACAGCAATCGAGCAATCCTAATGCAACCGCCCACACGAGGCAACCTGAAACGGTAGTTTTCTGCCTTTACCCAAATGGATCTTGGTGTGGTTTCTTGGCTTAATTTCTATATTATCTAATATCCTAAGAAGATAATATATGATGTGTACTTGGATGCATACAATAGCCAGTACTACTACTACTTACCACCCATTCACAACTATAATATACACCTTATTCTTAGTATTACTCCAAGAACTACTACTACCCTAGAATCTAAATACTAACAAATGTCTCATTTTTATGATACTATACATATACCAGTATTATATTAGTGCAAGTACTTGTACGGTGGCTTGCACACATGAAAATCAGTTTAAAAAATAAACAAAGTTACTCCTGTACCTTTATGGAAATTATTGAAGGTAACTAATTAATAGTCACTCCAGTTTGTTCTGAGTTTGGCATTGGCACATAAACCACTAACAACAAGTTAAGACAGATAGTATTCAACCTGTCAATCTCTTCTTACTTTGGCAATTTATTTTGCATGCTTACCTAAATCCAATTCCTCTTACATATAATCACACTCACGCAACCAGCACAAGCACAAAAAATTAAGAAAAAACTCACTTTGTTATCTTCTGTTTCTTTCTAGCAGCTGTCTCAAGTGTAATTTAACAATAAACTATTACACAAATAATAGTGCTGTGTTTTTATGTAATAGAGCTAATAATTGGCAAGATTTGATGATGAAAACGGCAGTGTGTTGTTAATTATGTTTAGTAATTTTTGATATTTTCCGGTAAACCACTTAGCAATCCGCTTTGTCTTTACTTTGACATGGACATTAAGATTGCATTATCCTTTCCCCGTTCCTTTAAACATTTACAGTCTTCAACCAGTTATCAATGTCTGAGAATGCTTAATGTCGAATAGAGATAACCAACGGTCCCAGTCCTCACTAAAAATTACTTATTAAAACGTGATAAAGTTTTATTTTCAAAACTAAGAAGCCACCATACACTCCACAGTCACAAATGTCAAGTCGCTGTTTTTGGCGTATGAATTTTTAAAGTAAAGACAGTAAAGAGGCCAACCACGAGTAGAAAGGGAATAGTACCCTTGTGTAATATTTAGCATATTAAACTCTTAAAGTCATTGATATAGTTCTAATCGTAAACTTGGCTTCTGTAATATTCTGGCTGGAATCGATTGGTCTTTTTGATTGTTCTAGCTAAGCGGTTTTGTTTGCTGGCTGAGTTTCTTGTGTCAATTGCCACAAGCGAAGAGCTGTCATTCAGTTCCTGATTTTACAGCATAATTCCTATAGAGTTGCAAATAACACTGCTGTGTAAATTGGGCTGGAAAGTGCGTGCTAACGTCCTTTTCAATTACTTGCAAGGGAATGGAATTAATTAATTTAGTATTGTTTTCTAAAACTTAATAACACTTATTCTCAAATGCTACACTTTTGAAAGGGTGACACTTTTGACTTTAGGCCAGATAGGTTGCTCAATTTTATTGTGGCCAATTGTAATGACAGTTGAATGGAAAATGAGCTGGGTTGAACAGCAGAAGGTTCTTCCTTGTATTGTGTCTTACCGCAATTGACACCAATTAAACAATCACCATAAAATGACAAATACACAGTTGAGCCATTATCGTAATAAAGTTTGCATCAACGATGCTGAATCCTTAGATGGCAAGTTGTCTGTGAGTAAATAGTACCTAAAGGTCTAATTGTTTGTAATGATTTTCTAAGTATTTTGTATAGAAATACCCACATACGTGCACAGACCTGAACAAAGCCTTTTCAGTCAACGTCCTTGCATTGTATTTTGGATCTGAATGAAAAGAATGACCCAGTCAGTTTAATCCTGGCAGACCGTAGTGGTTACCTTTTCGTCCTGTAAAATTCTTGGCGAACAATGAAGAGCCGACTCCAAGGAAGGGAGAGAGATTGTGAATGGGCACAAGTTAAAAGGTGAGTCGATTTGTTGTGAAAAGTATGAAAACAGGTGAAAGTGAACAACAAACTGATTTTCGTGTATTTAGATGGAAAATGAGACTTTCTTTGTGTTTTGCAGTCGGTGAAACTTTGACGAGTTGGTGAAAATTTTCTCTGGATTTTCTTCCGTTTTCCGAGCACGAGAACAAAGGAATTGAATGACACTGAAAATTGATTAGTGACTATCCACTAATACGTAATCCGCGATTATAACTGATTGGCTAATTAATGTGTCAGTTATGTAAATTAGTTTGTTTTGTGTTTGTACATTTGTAGATAGGATCCGGATGGGTAATGTAACGGCAGTGCGTTAGATTTATGTTTTAGCGTGCGAATGAAAGGAAACGGTCGTTTGATTCTGTTACACAGATAGACTCCGACGAACAAAGTTGTACGTCGACGTGTGGCCTGAAAGAAGCCGATAGCTAGACTGAAATTGCAATGAGAAAAGCGAGCTGAGCGAAGAGCCTCTGGGAGGGGGTCTCCACTTGTGGGTGGTTTACTTACATTATACATAACATTGCTCCAGAGCTCTGCTATTGCTGTTGCTGCTGCCGAATCTTTGCTAAATGCAATTCTTCAGCTCTTCTCTTACAAACTTTCCTTTGTGTGCAAAAGATAGGATAGCAGAATATTACTTATACAAGAGCCGGGCTACGAAACGAACGAGAAGGGAGTAGGGAAGAGAAAACTATACACAGTACTGGACTTTAACTGGAGTTTCTGGAATTCTGCGACTATTCTAGCGGCAGCAACCTTCCTGCAGTCTTCTTTACCCCTTGTATAGTGCTATATACGTTGACTGGAGAACTTTTGACTTCCAGAGATATTCTGTAATATTCCAGTCTATTGTATGTAGTGTGGCTTGGCTCGGCTTACTTCGCTTATTTGCTTCCTTTTGTTCATTCAGTTTATATTTTGTATCTTAGGGTTTTGTATATCTTCAGATAGTGCCTACATACCAGCAGCACCGCACTGTATATTTTATACAGTTGGCTCACTGGAGGAATCCTTTTGAACTGATGAGATAAAAGTTAGAGTTGGACATCAATGCCTCCTCCACACAGCACAACAAACTCTTGCGATCATCTCCTTGCGTCCTTCTCCTATCCTCAAAAAAATTATCTAATAACTTAAATACACATTGAAAATTTAGCTATAACATACCATAACCTTTTCGAACCATAACCATTCCCCGCACAGCCTCCAGAATGTACATAAACCATCAAGAACACTATTTATTGGTGCACTTTGTACAACTGACTTGAACAGCTATTGCTATTGCCAAATATAATCCAATGGTGCTTATCAGCATGTACTTGTCAAATAAGGCTTACTTGGATTATTCATAAAATTATGTAAATTCCAATAAGTGCATAAACTACATTAACTTCTTTACTGACTGCGAGTACTAAAGACATCTGTCCCATATTTTCTACTTCTTTACGACAAAAATTTTACTCGTTTTGGCAAAGTATGCATATTACACTATTCTTCTCTGTTTAGCATACTAGTGGGGAATTGTTTACGGGTTTGAATAATTATTATTTAGCAAAGGTGTAGTGTTATCTCTCTTTATGCCTTATTCTTACTTGAAAGAATCAGGAAACAAAATTCAAAACCCTATTAAGTGATGATGTTTTATTTTTTACTGCATGTATCATCACTAACCGTTGTTAATGTAATTTAATGCCTTTGCCTTAAAAACTAATTTACGATTTCTCCCCCGTACATTTCTAACGCTGAGAGCAAATGGAGAAATAGCTATTAACATTTACACTACTAATAGTCTATAATAGTAATTTAACCGAACAATTAAAATTGCCATGTGAAAGAATAATAATCCTTTGCTAATCAAGAATCGTTTTTTCCTATCATTTAGCACTGCATTATAATTGAGTACTTTTAGTAAATCGAATTGCAATTATGTTACTTGACAGGATTCATCTTCTTTTTGATTTTAATGGCACTACCAATTCCGAGTTTCAAGTTTTAAATGCTCACACTGTTATATACAATTTCCACGTTGAGTTGTTTCCAAAACGGCTGGAAATAACTCACAATTAAGTTCCATTTTTGATTCAAGAATAAGAAAGTACGTGTCTACGATCTATATTTTAGTATATTGCAGAAATACCATACACATTTTTATTAGTTGAATATTAGTATAGCAATGATTGTGAAGTTAACAATTTTTTGTTTTATCGTCATTTTGAATATTATACTAGACTAGGTGCTCATTATCGTATCATATAACTGCTATATCAAAGGAAGAAATAATCGAGAATGTCTTGAAGAAATTGTGAATCTCATGCATATTTCGTTTAGAAAGGACGCAACATTGGAAATGGAGTGCATATAAATATTTTCATGAACACAACTCACACCTACACTTGTCTGTGTTGAACTAGGTGAGGTTCTTTTGTACTCTATGTATGTCACAAGCATTTGAAAATTGAAATATGAGGATTTTGTTCGAGAAATGCTTATACTAGAAACTTTGAGAATGTTTTTCTGTTCTTGTCTGCCATGAGATGACTATTATTTCATTTTATGTAAAACAAATTGTTTGTTAAAGATGAGCATGCATTGGATTACCATGCATTAGATATTTATAGATACGTCTATGAATGAAAGAAGACTGTATTCACTTAAACATTCTTACACTTAGCTGCATGATTATGACTGCAAGTATTTTCAAGTATTTGTATTTGTTTGCTCCTAAATTTCAAGCATGCAAAGGGAGACAGATAGTCAGTTTTTGTTTGGCACTTGAATTCCTGACTCTTCATTTCGTCAGCGGAGTGCACACTCGAGTTGTACTTAAAATGCACTAAGGATGAGGATAAGAGACAATCCCCCAGGAGAAACACACATGAACTCATTTTACACGCGAGGAATACAGAGAAGAGTTTATGTGACTTGACTTGACTATTCAATAAGCCATCCCTAGCTTCTTTCAACTCCACATTGCGGCGATCACAAGGTTGTGATGCATTGATGCAGTGTAATGTTGGTGTCTTTTTTTCGTCATAAAATAAATGCCTATTTCTCTGAGTTCTTTTCGACTTGTCATAATAATTTTCGTCTCATCATTCTCAGTGCATAATCACATGTACGTACATACATGTCATTGTCATCCCTAGAGTCAGAGCACTAATAACAACAAATAAACAAAGGGAGGGGGCAAAAACGGACATATTTTATTCTTATCTCCCAAAGTTCTCTCAGCTCATCATAACAATACAACGTGTATACTCTCTAAATAGTAAAAGAAGATGAAAAACTCTTTTCAATCTGCACGCAAGATACTTTTCAATTCAATTCACTCCATTCAGCATTGGTCTGACATGACAACAATTAATAATATGCTCTGGGGCTATACGCATGCTAAACTATCACTTACCACTACTGACAAGTACCACCAAAATAATTATAGTCGTGTTGTTTCATGTCTTTACATAGTAAAATTAATTTCAAATTATTCCTGACAATAAGTAGAAAGGATATTATGTTAGCTACCCAAAAATTAATGCTAAAATGACAGTCATGATTATCCGTATTTGCAGAAATTCATTACAATCACATCACTTAGTGCTTGAGATGAGAGTTTTTACATTTCTGAGTGAGTGTATAGAGTTGGTGTTAGTGGCTTGGATGACATTGACACATTGACAGTTTACTTGCAACGACTGCTTTATCTATCTAATACACACTAGCTAATACCTATTCAATGAGAACTAGTATTGTAATTGCAGCCAAGTCAATTTATTACCTTTAATGGGCAACTACATGTTCGAAACAGTTGCTCATCATTTTTGCAAGTAGTAACTGCGAAGCAACGGCGTATAATGTCTCATTTCTTTTTGTTAGAATCCTCACACAGTTCACTGATAGAATAACCCAATAACCCAAATCATAGATTACTCGTAATTCGGAAGAGCCACATAAAAAATTAACGTAGTCCTTCAAACAACAAGAACACAAGACAACGCACAACACTCAATAAATAATGAGGCAGAAAGAATATCGAACTATAAGGTATAGGCTGTAGGTGTACTTATCAATCTCTCTAAAGAACAAGGAAAGAAAAAAAATCTATCTGTAAAGGGAGGATTGTCTTTGTGATGAAAATGAGCTTATAGAGATTTGAGACGTTTAAGACAAGTCAATAAGTCAAATTACAAACGAACATATATAGAGGCTGTCAGACGAAAGAAAAGAACCTGAGCAAGTGATTCACTATTTGTTTGATCTTTCGTTACATTGTGACTGCACGTTTATTTTTGTGGTACTTGAACTGACTGGGTTATTAGGGATTAGCAGGGATATAGCGCTGTGGTGGACATTCTAACATGCTTTTATTGGTACGTGGGAGACATTGATTGAAAGAGAGTTGCTCAATATCAACAAAGGTGAATCAATATAATTCCTATGGTTTATCTCATTTATCCATGATTAAAGACTGGCAGACAGTCATTTATAATTTAATTGGGCTAGCCATTATTGCATTGAATTGGATTAGAACGGGTGGTTCGTAGAATAATAACTTAACGTAACATTTATGTCTTGTACAACAACGGCATGTGTGTGAGTTCAGTTAAGTTAGCCCAAAGAGACAATCCACATCGCAATGATAGTATTTGCCACTTTTGCAATACACTAACATGTATATTTGTAGTAATGACGAATGTGTACAAATTCGTGGTTTGTGTTTGTAATACATAGCAATAGCCGTTGATCGAAGGTAGTCATTCAGGTTGATGTTGAAGCCAAGGAAATGGAAAGAAACTGCTAATCCAAGTCTAGGTCTTACCTTGTATGTGCTAAGCCGTGTAAATAATGAAGAGTAGGTTGTGTTTGGAAGTCTAAGTAGGTAGTGTGGTTGTTCGACGTAGAAAAACTCAACTGGACATAGGACAAGGCGACCAATTAAATGCTTAAAGATGCCTAGAATTCTTAAAGAGCTCACACAGACACTTTAGCAGGCAAAAACAACCATAATATTAACTAAGCATTCTTGCTATATGTATCTCTACGGAGGAGGCTGGAAAATTAAAGTGAGCTAAATGCTAAGATCGTCCACTAACTCACGCTCTGAAAAGTTACAGGGAGACGAAAAGCTTACATTCGTACTTTTATATCAATATAGCTTTTTTCCCTAACAATTCAATAGCGTACGGACTACGGACTAAAGTTAACTTTTTGATGTGAGTTCTGTTTGAGTTTTAAGAGCTGCACTGCAGTTCACTTTAGTTTAGTGGGACCAATATGAAACCCAGGAAGGTTAGCGTATGTTTTTCACATTATAACTTGGGGTAAGTATTATGTAGAGATGTACGAAGTGCAAGGGCGTAAATCAAAACCTCCAATAAAATAAATCATGGGTGAACCCGTTTGTGCACCCTGAAGTTTGTGACATTTGAAAAATTAAAATTTGATAAAACCTTCCTTGTTTTCAATGACTTCTCATTTTTCCTTCGTCTTGTCATTCTTCCTTATCTTTGCAGCTTTTAAGAGGAAATTTCTTCCCCTTCTTAAGTCTGTCTTCCCTTCTTCCTGAATCTGTCTCACGTCTCTCGACATGATCGTTCTTTCCATCCAACTCACACTCCTAGACTCCTAGTTCATCTCGTCATCTAACATCTCCGAGGACCTACCTATAGTATTAACTTCTATATTATTAGGATGCTGAAAACCTACCAAACTTCCAATTCTGTGATTCGTATACCCTAAGAACAGAACGATTACATTGTTATCTACAGTTACTCCCCTATATCTTAAATAAGGCATTAACAATGAATTTACTATAGTAATCACGCGCTGGAAGCTAAAGAAAACTAACATTTTCACGTTTCAAAGTTTCAACTCCAAGCCGTCCAGATGTCCATCAGCCTCTGCTTGAAATCACTCAACTGGGGTATTTTTCGTCGTCCTTTTACTTCTAGCCTGTCGCTTATTGCTAAAAGTGAACCGAATGACCGAGTATTCACAGGTACCAGAATGCTGAAGTGTACGTGTCGTCGGATGTAGCCATTGAGACTTTTGGGTAAATAAATATGTATTTAATGTTGTTTTGGGCGGGAGAGTTCAAACAAATGGTACAGGTACATGAAAGAAGAAACTGAAATCTGATAAAGGCTTCATTCACCATTCTGCGATTCGGTTTGTTCGACCGAAAAACCAATTTCCACTGCTGTTTCTGTCGTTTTACTGTAATAAGGTAAAGTACAAGAATTAGGAATCTTGATTGACTTTGAATAGTCTGCTGACAACAATCAACAGTGCTGACTGTTGATTGTTGCACTCTTATTTTTTATTTTCAATTTTTAAAATTAAATTTCAGATTTAGTTGTTAGTATGGCGAACATGGAAGTGACCGATGTACCAATTCCTGAAATTCCTGACGGATTGTGGGATCAGCGCAAGCAGCTTTTGGAGCGGCGGCTCAAGGGCAAGAAAGGAAGAACGGGACAGTTCAAATCCCCATTAGGAACCCTTCATGAAGATCCAATAATTAAAGTTTACAACGAAGAATATAATAATTATATTTACCAGAAAAAGATCTGGGTAATTGTTTTTATTAGTTTGTAATATAATGAAGGCAAATATATACTGCTCCATCTTAGAAATATTTTTATGAAGTGGGGAATGGTTATTTTTAATTTTCCTGAAGTGTGAATCTGCTTTTCTTATTTTGTAGATCAAGCCATTAAAAGAAGGCAATCGAAATCTACCGAGAGATGATATCATAGCCCTGGAGAATTCGGATACGGTAGAATCCTGTTTGAACAAATGTTGGGATAGCATAACTAAGGCGTGGGGAAACTACTGGAATCCTCCAGCTCCCGGCACTGGGCCATAGAACTATGAACTTCCATATTTACTGTAATGCCAAGTTTGCCATACTTACATTAATGAATTAAACTTTCCTTGTCGTCATTATTACCTACTTTTACGTTACAAAGTCCTTAATAATTTCTGTAAGATAAGCTCAAATTGGTGTTTGTAAATAAAATAGAATATAGAATCATAATAATTTTTAATGCCCTACGGAGCAAAAATTTATTTTGCACCCAAGATACAGAATTGGGTTGAAGTAGAGATCTTGGGTCTGTGTGGCAACAAAAGACTTAGAAATGTTTTCAGTGACAACATCTTTCTGGATTGACTTAGAAATAATTAATTAGAGCCACCTTAGAAATAATCAAATTAGCCACCCAAGTAGCCACCTTAGAAATAATCAAATTAGCCACCGAAAATTATTTCTAAGTCCAGAAAAATGTTGCCACTGAAAAAAATATTTAAGCGAGGTGCTCATGGGCAACGGTCAGACTTATCTGACTATCATATTGGCTCTTAATTTTTTTTAGTAAATTTGATTCAGCGTCGAGAATACTGGACGGAGGACCACAAGATTGGTC